>CBVK0100646530.1:0-10959 GCA_900067695.1 Picea abies
GACATCAATCAATCAAACCATTGGCATCAATGACAACATGATCCAACAATAATGACATTAAGAAGCTTAGTTAAGTATGACATCCGTTGAAATAACTTTATAAATAATGAGATAAATTATTGAATATATTACATTTTTCATTTTTACATTCTATTGAAATTAATGGATTAGTATTAAATTGGTGATTTTATTATTATTATTATTATTGAAATCAACTTTAATCTAGGTTTTAAAATTTGTAATTGAACTAAACAACTAATCACTACTAATGCATTAATGTCAAATTATAATTTGTTGTTTTCTTGATTAATAAAAATAACTTGAAATAAGTCAATTCGCCCTAGATGAATCAATTTAGCTGTATATCTTTAGGGTGAGTTTACTCATGAGGAGACACCCAAAAATCGAGTCATGTTAAGTGTTGGTGCTTAGATACCCTTAGATTGTGGTTTTTTAGCCAATAGTTAAAAATGTTGATCCTAAAATACATGACATAACATATTTTCTAATGTTATATTTATTTAAATCAATTTTAATATATTAAATTTTAAAATTTATAATTAAATTTAATAACTTAATCAATATGAATGTTAAACCATAATTTTTTGTCTTATTAATTAAAATTTTTGTTTATTAATGATGATTATTAATTAATTTTTTCTGATATAATATTTTTTTTTATTAATTAAAATTTTTGTTTATTAATGATGATTATTAATTAATTTTTTTTTAATACAATATATTACATTGTATCCACTTTAAATTATATTATCGAGATTACTTCTAATTTATCAAAATTAAAATGTGCAATTAAATTAAATTATGCATACTTACCAATGTCAAAACATACGTTATCAATTAGTGAAAAATAATAAAATAATATCACATATTTTGGTAGATTATATCCAATGCCAAAACATACTTTGTTATGTTATCATTTAGTAAAAAATAATATCGCATAGTTTCTTACATTATATCCACTTTAAGTTGTACAGTTCTTTTTCCTTAACATATTTTCCATGTTTTAAGTGATTAATTTTTTAATTATTTTTTTTTATTAAATTTTATTTTGATAATGTATGTATTTGAGTGTTGATTTATTTTAATTATTTTTAAATATTATAAAATTTATTTATATTAAAAAAGTATTGATAATATTACGATTAAGATTATTTTCCGTTAAAACTAATTTTGATCCATTTAAATTTACTTTTATAAAATAGAATTAATAGATTTGATTAATTAAAGTATTTTTATGATTAAATAATTTGAAATTGATTTTTTTTTTAAATCTTTTTAATTTTTATGAGTTAATTAAAAAGATTGTGTTATTATTAATAAAGATTATTGATAATTTTAAGGATGAAAATTTATCTTAAAATATAAAAACTTTGGTGAATCTTATTAATCTTTAATATACAAAGTATAAAATGTTTGCCCATATTCCTCTCAAAATATTCAAATTTCTAAAAATTTTATATAGTTTATAAAAAATTTAAGTTTTTAAAGTAAAATAATTATATTCTATAGAATTTAGGTGAATCACTTTAAAAAAAAAACAGAAATTATGATTTTTTTTTTTTTAAACATGAAAAATTAACCATAAATTATATATAATCCCTAAATTTTTTTTTAATAAAAATTAAATTTACTTTACTCTTTTAAGTATTCTTTAATATCGTATTTTACATCTTCTATACTATCTTTATATTAATTATTATAACAATATTAAAAAAAAACTATATCAATTAATTACTATTTAAAAAAAATACTTTTATTTATTTTACAATGTAATTCTCGAATCCTCTTATCTCAATGACATTACAACATATGGTTTGGTATAGTAATTGAAATCATTTGGAGCACTAGGGTAGAAACTAATTACTTAATGTCTATTTTATTGTTTATTTATTTATTTTTAACATCTAATGTAACCCAACAATATAAATATATGGACAGAGCGCTTTGGACAGCAACCACGACAGCGCTAAAGATTCCAAATCATTGGAATGGTAACAGTATACAATCTTGCTTTCAAAACTGGATTCACACTTCCAGCACTCACCCAATGCTTCCAATTCACATCTGTTGGCATGTTTGGCTGTCCAGAAACGCCTCTATCTTCAACGACAAGACGCCATCAATCCTGCACATTATATCTCTTATCTTACCTGAAGCAAACAAATTTGCTAGAACTTTACAAGTTAAACCAACAGTTCGGTAGCCACGATTCATTCCATTGGACAGGGCGGTGGCCTGGTTTGACGGGGCCTCTCAACAGGGAGGCGCACTTTGTGGAGCAGGGGGGAAATTAATTATAAATTCTCGTTCGAGTATTATCTGGATGTTGAACTGCAGTCAGGGTTCCAACACCAAGGCGGAGCTCATTGGTGCTTGGACCTCACTATTTTTGGCTAGTCGCCACACGGATAATTTGCTGCTCCTCGGTGACTCCAAGCTCACTATTGACTGGCTGAACGGATTGGCAGACTTCCGAGTGGCAGCCCTCAATAGCTGGAAGGAACGGACCAAAGACACTACTCTTCTCTTCAGAAAACTTACCTTCCAGCACATTTTCCGTGAAGAAAACAAAGAGGCTGACACACTCTCGAAAAAAGCACTGCACCTTCCCCCGAGTCAAAATTTATATACATTTTGGGCGGACGGACATGAAGGCACTTCATATAAGTTAAATCTTTGAATTGATTTCATATTAGTATATATCAGATCTTCGTCTATATTTGTTGTATTTGTTGGGCCATAGGTGATTTTGACCCAAATATTCGTGGAATTGGCTTGATTCGCTGATGTATTTGAACTCCGACGTGTATACATTTATATCCTTTTGAATATAAAGAGCAATTTTTTCTCAATAGCTGGAAGGAACGGACCAAAGACGCTACTCTTCTCTTCAGAAATCTAACCTTCCTGCACATTTTCCGTGAAGAAAACAAAGAGGCTGACACACTCTCGAAAAAAGCACTGCACCTTCCCCCGAGTCAAATTTTCTATACATTTTGGGAGGACGATCATGAAGGCACTTCATATAAGTTAAATCTTTGAATTGATTTCATATTAGTATATATCAGATCTTCGTCTATATTTGCTGTATTTGTTGGGCCATAGGTGATTTTGACCCAAATATTTATGGAATTGGCTTGATTCGCTGATGTATTTGAACTTCGACGTGTATACATTTATATCCTTTTAAATATAAAGAGCAATTTTTTCTCGTGAAAAAAAAAACAATATAAATATATGGAGGGCAATATTTTTGCTTAATATTTTTTTTACGCTAATCGGTCGGTCGTTCTTATAAGATAATCCCCTAATTGGTTCGATCATAAAATATCGTTTAGAATTTTAAGAGGGTTGATGCATTCTTTGAATATATCCTTTGGTATTTAGATCTCTATCATTTATTATTAGTGCAAATGGATATTTGTCAAGATGTTTGAAAAAAGAATTTGAGTAATATCAATTTTTCATTTATTGAAAATGTTATAATTATTGATATAATTATAAAAATATCTAATATTTATTATTATTTTATTTTATTTGGTCAAACAATCTATCAAATAACTTATAAAAAGTTGTAGAAGACATTTTTTATTTTCTATGGAGCAAGCAAGATTCATTGTCAATTTAGGATATTTGCACTTTACCAAAGGATAAAGATTTTGATATAAGAGCTTAAAGAGTTTTTATTGTTTATCAAAGAAAAAATTCTTATAATTATATATATAACTAAATTTGATTTTAATTATATGTATGACTTGTCATTTTTCACTCAAGAGCCTTTTTTTTTTAACAAAAAAAAAAAAAAAAAACTATTATTTGCAATGAGAAAAACTAGTATTGATGATAACCAAAACCTGATTGTTGTAGATTGAACATGACCTAAACCTTAGAAAGGTCTTAAGTACCTCTAGATGCAATAAAATTTCACAAAGCATCCAATGTTTTAATAAGATGGTAAAAGTGAAAAAAAAAGCTAGAGGAGAAACCCCATAGCTTCAATTTCTTGCCCTGTTACGAGGAAAATCTCTCTTTGGCTAGGGACAACAGATGGAACAACACCTGGAAATCAACTCTAATCTCAAGTATGCTATATAAATGAAATGCTAATAAGACAAGGCTGAAATCCTACCTCGTCCGGACATTCGAAGAAGACCACTGTTGAGCATGCGACCTAAAGCTTTATATGTGCAACTTGTCCTCAACAATTAAGATATGCAAGCATATGGTGATAATATATGATGTCATCATATAAACTAGCATAATCCATTAACGTACATGAAAAATACGCCCATGGAAAGTAATTCAAATATTTGGAAGATATCAATTGGACGAGAAAAAAGTATTTCCATTAAAGTAATAAACGTAAGTACATAGGTGACAAACTTCGGTAACAACACATATCGGAACCAAGAAAATAAGTCCCTCCAATTGGGCCTCCACCACATCAATCCTCCGCAAAGGCAAGATCATATATATGATTTAATGGGGTTCTCCATCACAAAGTTGGAAGAACTTGGGGGATGAACACAAGAAGTTCAAATTTTCAAGGAAAAAGGGATGCAGACTCAATATGAAGTGAAATTTCTCTAGAGCATATTTGCTCTCAAAGTTGAATTCTCCTCTAGGCTTGGATACGGCTCAATTTATAGCCTCCAAATGGAACTGAAGGGCCGATTCGAAGTGTTTCCAGTATATGGAAGGTCAAGGATCATGGATCTCATGACATGAAGGTCAAGGATCATGGATCTCATGACATGGCATGGAAACCCAACATAATTTTTAATATTTGAGCACCAAGCCCGATGTACGCATGCTGTAATGGAGCAACATGCTTATACGCTTGTTGTATAACTAATAGGGAACACATATGTACAAAAATGTGTATTTCAGCTTTGGAGTGAACAAAAAGGGGACTTCAAGTCTGCAGAGGGGAATGGAAGGCCATCTAAGTATGATGCATGGAGTGAGGAAACAATTGTTGTAACATGCCCCTCCTAGAATTCATAAATGCCAAAGGATCCCAAAGGAAAAGATAATGCCTCCTTTGACAACTCATCAACTTTGTAATTCAACTCTCTGTATATATGCCTGAAGGAGTACAATTGGAAGGATTGTAAGGAAGAATGTATTTCTTGTAGCAACGAACCAAGGCTAGTGATTTCAACAATGATTTTTTTGCACACCCAATCAATCATTATTTTCAAGTCCCCCATTACCTGGATCTTTTTTATGACTTTCTTGTTAGCAAAGGATATAAGGGACCATAATGCAGGAAATTTTTCTTTGGTGTTAGATCCTCTGTTAGGTGAATATCGAATGTGAAAGTAATGAATTTGATTTAAAAATAAGACTGTTATGACCCCACAGTGGGGTGGATCTCCTTGTCTTGCACCATTGAAAAATCCCCAAGGAATATCATAGTCCACTTGTGGCATGACATGAACTCTCTCCTTTTTTTTCTCTAGCTCCATCTTGTATTCCTTTGTTAGCTTCTCTATTAGGCCTATTGTCACCACCAAAGGGACTTCACTATCATGAAAAATAATAGAATTATGATCCCACCACATAACATAATCCATGCAAATACTCAATAATCCTTTATTGTTGCATCTTGAAACTATACATGAACACATTCCTCCAATCTTAGCCTATTCCAATAAGCTTTAGGATTGAAAGATTGTGCTACACGAGACCATGTTTGAACTGCATAAGAACAAGAAACAAATAAGTGAGCAACAAAACCAACATCGTGTTTATAGAGAGAACATATATTTGGTCCCGAACACCCTCTCTTGATGTCGTTATCCTAGGTAAGAAGTTTTTTATTTAAAGCTAGCCACATAATGATTTTGCATTTAAAGGTCCACATATTTTCCAAATATAATCCTACCACCATTTTATTCTACCATCTAATTATGATTCAATATGCGAATTATATCCTAGTTTAACCATGAATTCTCTTGTACTGGGACTTTTTTCCCACCAGAGCATGTCTTCTTCCTCTTTGGATAATCTTATAAATTTTAAACACACATTCCCAACATAATTGTATCATTCCTCTACATTGGGCCTTGAAAAAACTAAATCCAAATATGATATCCATCCCCTCCTACCCAATTCCTAAGGGTTTTGATATTTTTCATCTTATAGAAAAAAAATACCTACCTCGTGGAGAGAATGAACAAGGCTTTCAGAGAGGCGATAAGCATCATTAGATCCAAACCAAGGTTCTTCCCCTATTCTAATATTTTTACCACTTCCTTCTTTCCAAACTGACCACTTTCCAATCTGTGGAAAATAAGCAACCAACGCCTTCCATATAATTGAACCATTTTTTGAAGAATTTTTGGGCATCCTATACCAATCTTCCATCAATAACCCATGAAGGTATTTTTATCTCATCACTCTTCCCCAAAGAGAATATTTGTGGGTTATGTACCATAAGCTTCTAGTTGCTAAGGATTGGGAGAAAAAATGAATGTTTTTGAGGCTCTAGCCTCCCAATTTTTTTGGCATTGCTATAATAGAACACTTCACTAATGTAATTCCTCCCTTTGCATTATTTCCAAACCACAAGAAATGAAAACTAACTTTTCTTATTTGAGTGAGAATTCCTTTTGGAACATTTGCAATAGATGTCCAGAATATTGGAATACACTCCAACATGAACTTAGTCTAATAAGGTGTCTTCCCTGTGAAAGAATCTTGTTAATCCATAAATAAATTTTGGCCTCTACTTTTTTATAAAGCCACAACGAGTCAACAAATTTACAGGAATTCGACATGAAAAAAAAAAAACCCAAATACTTGAATCCATCATTAAGTTCCTTTTGAGGGAAAGGAGACTGAATTTCCAACTGATTACATAAATCCTAAAAAATATTGCAAGGCAACAAATACAACTTAACATTGTTAATATCCATACCTGTCACTTTTCTGTAGAGATCTAAAAAAGATTGCAAGGCAACAAACACAACTTAACATTGTTAATATCCATACCTATCACTTTTCTGTAGAGATTGAGGATTTGATTAAGGGTCTGAATGTCTTAAAGGGTCCCAACACCAAAAATCATGATGTTGTCCAAAAATAAGAGATGGGATACAAAATTTGTTAGGGTGACTTTTACCCCTCTCAAATCCCCCCTTGGATCTTGCATCATCCATTAGATTGTTCAGTACCTCAGCCACCATAAGAAAAAGGAATATCAATACGGATCATCCATGCAAAAGACTACGTGAAGAATGGAAGAACTTTGATGGGGAGCCATTTATAAACATTACAAAGGAAGCTGACTGTAAAAAACCCATTATCAAATTGACCGTACTAATATTCAAGCTCATCAGAAGAAGGATCAGTCACATATAGGACCAATTTATCCTATCATAATCCTTATATAGGTCTAACTTGAGACCCACTACCATAATCCTTGATTGTTTGATTGAATGAAGGGATTCGTGAGCTAATGCCACTGCAGAATGGATTTGTTGATTATTGAGGAAACCAAATTGTTATTCCAATATAATTTAACTCAATATTGGTTTGAGTCTTAGGGAAATTAGATTCACCACCACTTTATAGATAACATTACAACATGAAATCGAGCAAAAGTCATTAAAGGAAGAAGCGTCTTGTTTTTTAGGAATAAGAACTATGAATGTAGAGCTCAGGGTTATAAGAATATTCTTGGATTGCTACGATTCCCAAACCAATTTTAAAATATTGAGTTTGATAATCTCATAGAAACCCATATAAAATTCTGGACCTGGGCACTTATCCTTTTAAAGAGAAAAAAGTGTACGCCTTACTTCTTCCTCTATGACCTCTGCTTCAAAGATAGCATTCATTTCATCAGTGATATCCCATGGAATCAAAATAAGGATATGCAGTGTCTCCTGGATTGGATATCCCCTGGGTTCTTTGAAGTGGGAGCTAAACTGTCAAACCATGACTTCAATTTTCTCTTTGAACAATCTAACCATATCCCCCTCTGACTTTCGAATCTCCCATATATTGTTTAGGTATTTTTGATAATTAGCATATTGGTGAAAAAAATTGTGTTACTTTCTCCTTCAAGTATCCATACTTCTTGACTCTTAAGTCTCCATGTTGATTCCTCCTAAGCGATAAAATCCTTCCTTATTGATTCAAGAGATCTTAGGTTTGATATATCTTCTTCAGAAGAATTAAGAAAAAAAAAAAAAACCTGATGGATTCTCCTTGAAAAGGTTTTTTATTTTCATCTCATGTATTTTAATTGAGATTGTGATTTCTCCTTAAAGGAAATGCTCCCTTCTTTGTTTTTGGATTTTACTCTAGAAATATTATTCATGAACTACTGCATGAAGGAGGAAGGATAATCTGAACTAAGGGGCTCCCAAACCTCCTTAATCATATTTTTGTATTATTCTTATAAAAGCCACATGTGATTGAATTTGAGTGGGGATTCTAATTTCACATCTTCCTTTTCCATTTTGAATAATATGTGGAGATGGTTAGAAAGGACCTGTGAAGCAACCCATGATTTATGAAGTAAAGATATCCCTAGAAATGACTCAGAAACAAGAAAATGGTCAAGGATCTTCTAGATGGAATCTTTGTTTATAATTTCTCCAAGTTGGAACAAGTTTCGATGAATCCACATCCACCAAATTGTAGTTTTCAAAGGAAATATTGAAAAAATCCCCTAAAGGATATTGTTTAGGATGAGACCCCCATACTTCATGCACAGAAAGAATTTGGTTCAATTCTCCTCTGAGGAGAATGTGATTGTAATCAAATACACTAGAGTCTGCCAAAGAATCCTAGTAGGGTATTTTGTCTGAATATGGACCATAAAGATTAATGACTTTCAAATGAATACCTAACTCCTTAACCTTAAGAACAATGACCATGGCCGAACTTAAATTTTCCATCAATATTGGTTGGAAAGCAAAGCTCCAAGATGAGTTAACCCCCCAAAATATTGTCTATGTCCAAAGTGCATAATGGAAATCCCTATAACTAGTGTTCAAAATATTCTTGAGCTTTAGAACCTACAATAATAGTTTTTGAAATAAAATGATATCAAGACTATGAGCTTTGATGATCCTTTTGAGGGATGACATTTTATGGGAACCCCCTACCCCTCTAGCATTAAAGGATAGGAAAATGATGAGGAACTCTTGTTTATGGATTTCCTTGCTCTAAGAGCCCTATGAATTGTTTCGTTTTTTACTTTTTTGAACTAAATCACTGCATTTTATTGAGCCTTATACAAATTTGATTTCCCCCCTACTATGGAAATAGGAGAAATTTCCATGGCCAATCCCCCCTTAGAAGGAACACCTTATTTTATCTTGAATTTAGTATGGAGCTCATAACCTTTCCTAAGGGGAGACTTATAGAAATTTTTAGTAAGACTCAAGATTGGGGGGAATTTTTCTATCTTTAGATCCCCTCCTGAAGGGATTCCATTCTCTCTTTTATAAAGGGATACAGAGACTTCCTTCAAAGAAAAAGGGAATACAGGCTAAGGGAACAATTGGGCTAAAGGGACATAACTTTGAGCTACTAGGGGAAGATCGGGGTCACATCCTTCACAAATATCCAACAATGGCACCAGATATCCCTAATTATCCTTTAGATTTTTTTGAGTATCCATAGGATTTGAAGGAACCAATACAGAAAAAGGAGAAGAATTTGGAATCTTTCTAATGGCTATTTCTAGGGGGAGAAGATAATGGAAGCCACCATGCTATCTAAAGTTTATGCTACCCTATCTGCTTCATTAAATGGCTCCAAATCCTTTCCCTCAACAAGACTAGTGACCAATTGATCCTTTTCAACCCTTTCATTGTTAGAGCTAGTATTGTAATCTGAAACATTTTTGACCCATACTTTCCTCCTACTCATCCTACTCCAGTGTGACTTGTTGCATGAATATTGCAAAAGACCCACCTCATGAAACTGAAAACAATGGAAAGGGAGCTTCTAGTAATCGAGATTTTGATACCATGACCTACCACCTATTTCTAGCTCGATTTCCTCCAAGAAACTTTCATGAAGGTCCAACTCCACCTGAATCCATGCCCATATTTTGTCCACTTTTGAATCTCAATTCTACTCAAAACCAATGAATTGACCAATCTTATTTCCAATCGACTCTAGGAATTCTTCTCACTATAATACCAAGGGGGTCCCTAGAAAAATCACCCACATCCTCTATAATGAAAACAATTGCCTCAACGAATCAAAATCAACTGACCATTTATGCAAGACAAGGTCAGGTGGACCCCAATTCCAATTTTTACTCAACAACATTTCCACGTCTATTTTAGAACAAAGTAAGAAACACAACCAAACTCTTGTAAGGACATGGAAAATTAGAACATAACCTAGGAAATGAACCCAATTATCCTTGAGCCACCTCTTGAGAGATTATGGGAATACCAACTTTCCACAGAAGTGATCAACTACAAATTTACCAAAGACCTCTATAATTTTAGCAATGCTCATATCCCTTCCTACCACAGTATTTACCTTATGTTGGATGCAGTCCTAGTCAGGACAAAAGGAATTTTTTTTTAAGAGAAGCATGAAAGGAGGAAAGGAAAATTGGAAGGAAAAGTAGCACGTGTAAGGGAAGCAGGCAAGGAGCGCATGAAAGGAAGAACTAACGACGCTAGGTTTAAGGTTTTTTGTAATGTATTGTAATGGTTGATGAGCCAAGAATATAAATAGGTAGTACTTAGAGGAATAAGGGGACAGTCAGTTGAGAGAGAGAGAAAGAGGATGAGAGTAGAGAAAAAATGGCAGAGAGTTGTAATAAATGTACTACTCAGTAAGCTGGTGAGCTAAGGAGGCATTGAGTGACTCGATCCTGAGGGTTAGATTGCAGGCTAAGGAGCCTGGTGTGATCTAGTCAACCTCACAGGGATCGAGGAGCCTATTGAAGAG
>CBVK0100646615.1:0-10765 GCA_900067695.1 Picea abies
TTCTCCTTTGCTCTCCAAACCCCACACTTCACTTGCAAAATGACAAAAAAAAAGTCAAAATCGGGCTTTATTTCCGGCCCTATCTGCCTGCCCGAGATATTTTGGATCGTTGTGCGATATTATCGTAAATAGCGTGATAATATCGCGATATTTTCAGAGGGCGTAAAATATCACGCTATTTTCACCGATAATATCGCTGTTGACCGTTTTGTCGATAATATCGCCAATATCGCGATGTTGGTAACAGAGGAGGAGACTGCATAACAGGGTGATTCGGGAATAACTCATCAGATGGTGGAATTTACCAGCAAAGGATGTCATGTGGGAAAGTGACCAAATCCTGCAACATCCAAGTTTGTAGTTGCCCAAGGACGAGCAATCTCGGGAAGGGAGGACTGTAATGTCCCTTTCCAAATGAGTCCTCTAGGAGAATTGACGAAATGGCCTAAGTAATTCCCCTGGGTCATAGTCAGGGAAATAAAAAGGGAATTAATTATTTTATTAATGTAACCAGAGCAGGAGTTAATTAAATTTAAAGGTGAGCGCCTAAGTGACTATTGAGAATATGAAAAGTCACTTAAACTGATTAAAAGGTAAAAGGGTCGCAAAAGACTCAACTAATGAATAAAGGGGAAAAAAGGGGGGCGCCCTCTCTCATTCTTGCATTGATATTTTCTAATTTTCTCATTGAGAGAGCTCATTGTGGCTTTGGAACTCTTGGGACGAAAACCCTTGGAGAATTTTCAGAGATTGGCTTCGGTGGTGAGACAATTCCATCCTAGTTAGTCATCTTGGGAAGAGATCACACGGATTTCTTCATTGTGCTTCAGTGTGGAGGAACATATCTTAGTTGCAGCGAAGCTTCTTAGTTTGTGGTTGAGATTTCAATATTGGTAGCTAGGTTTTTGTTAGACGGCAGCAGAGGTTTTTATGTGTGGGACGAGTCACTTCTTGGGAAGACTGAATCTTGTGTAAAAGGGGTTGAACTGCTTTTGGAAGCTGAGTTCCTTGCTTATGGGCGTCATTTCCCTCTTCTGAGCAGAGTATTATACCAGTGGGTCGTGTTAGTGGCTACAAGAGGCTGAGTTCGCCCATCAAAAATTGTGGGGTTCATTTCTGAGTTATTCTTAGTAAGTTGGGCGCATTTTCTGAAGTTAGAGGACGATTTTATGATGAGGACTGAGTCCCATTACTTCTAGTCAGCAATTCTTTCACTGTGACTCAATTTCTCCATGGTTTCCTGGCTGAATGAGGTGCAGAGATAGTGTGCATCAGTCTGGACAAAGTGTTCTCTATAGCTGCGTCGAGTATACTGTGAGAAGAGCGCTGATTTCTGGACAGAAATCATTACTGTTTGAAGGGGAATTGGATAGTCAACCGCAGATCATATCTTCCCGTGTTTGCAAGCAAACTCTGTGAGTTATCTCAGCTGTCATTATTTTGATGTATGTTGGAAATGAAATGATATCATTCTACTGTGTTTCACATCAATATATCAGCTGTAGTTTGTGGTCCTTTTCATGCATGCTATTGTAAATCTTGTTGTGTAATAGAAGAGAATTTTGGTACATTTGAATTGCCTTAAAAATCACAAATAACTCTTCAGAAACCCACTCTAAATTACCCAGCAGTATAGTGGAGTCCGATAGTGGAAAATACAATCTACAGTCTAAGTGCTGGACGGAAGTCTACATATAAAAATTATAAAGCTGCAACAGCAGCAAACAAAAAAAAAACATAGCAGCAGTACTTAGGTACTGTTATCCACCAAGTTGCACTATGGTGAATTTCCGCTGAGCCGGAGTTGAGGATTAGGTGACAGCACCTTAACTCTCACTTGCCCCCAAGGACACACCGAGTGGATTGAAGATTTCTTCCATGTCTCCTAAAGGTGTGTATAAGGCGGCAACAGGTACATCACAGATGATGACCAAGGTGAAACAAGGAAAAAGATACAAATTTAGAGTATGATAATCCATTACTCTACCAATGATCACCACTTTCATGACAAGTACTCAAGGCATTAACACTCAATATGAAGCAAGGAAATAATGTACCTCATGTATGTCAAGCACCATAGTCATCAAATGTGAGCGAGCCGAGCAAATGCAGGAGGCATCTTCGGTCAATTATTTGTGGAGAACCATCGATCTCATCTGGGGCTCTATTGTCTGTGATAGGATCACATGAGAAAAATCTCCTCTAGTTACCCCAAGATGTCAGGGGGTAACGAGTTTGATAATTATTTGATTCCTTGCTTTGTCTATCCATTTAGGAACTCTAGCAAGGGTATTGAATATGTTTATCAAGCTATAGTCGATCTTGTTGGTGAAGGTGCTCCCTTGAGGACCCCTTCTTGTAGGACGTTGGTCTTCATCATTTATCTTGATTAGATAGGAGACTATTTTGCCCTTTGCATTCTAGTCTCTTCATCCTAATCCTTAGATAAAATAACCAAATTTGAAGAGGGGTTTTCTTCTTGACCCCATAATCTCTAGTTGGATAAGACACTTGTCTTCTCCCATCAACCTACCAAAAATTTCAAAATCTGTTTTTCTTTTTTTGTTTACAAAGAAATCTAAGAAAAACATTGAAAATCTTAAATTAGATTTCTTTCCTAGTCTAGAATTAAGTTAATTGCTTATTTCATTTTCTAGACTAGCTTGAATTAGGGTTTGATCTTAATTTTCTATCTTAAAACCCTAAGAGACAAATCATCCCCTTAGAATCGTGCATCTAAAGTTTATTTATCATTTTTTGGGCTATTTTTTATTGTTCGTGTAAATTTGGAAATTGCTTAAAAAGATAAAAAAAATAGATTTACATAAACCCTAAGTCTAGGTTTTATGCATCTAAAAAATTGTAGCACTAGACTTATAAGCATCGATTTCATATACTAGAAGGTTTTGTCAAGATTCATCTTCTTTTCTAGTTGTGAAAATCATCTTTAAGTTGGTATCACTTGCCTATCTTATACTTAAAGATTTTCTTGGTAAATTCCAAGTTAATCTTGATAAACCCGAAGGAGAATTTACTTTGTCATTCAAGTTCTTGTTATTTATATTGGTATGGTTGTTGTGGACTTGATTCAAAACGATTTGGGTTATTATTTCATTGTATATCATAAAACCGTAGATAACCATCCAAGATGTCTTGCTTTAAGGTTGAAAATCTATCTCTTGGATTGACATTTATCTAATTTCAAATCTGAAATTCTGCAATAAATCACTCATAAAACAGATTTGAAGGTTAAGGACAACCCAAGTTTCACTGTGGACTTGCCCTCAACTAAGCACATACTTGATTTGCATTTAAAAGTACATCACATAAGGTAAATTGGTGTTAAATGGTTATATCTCTTGTGGTTTCATTTATCTTGGAGTTGTTTCTTTTCCTAATTACTTTTTCTAAGTGGTTATAATCTTGGGATGTTAATCAAACTATTGCAATTCTGATGTTCTCTTTCTTGTATACTTTATAGATCAAATTTACCACTAATCCACTAGCTTCTAACTCATAATATATCTAAGTGGATGATTGTGATTTATGCTTTTTATCTTGAAGTATTATATTAAAACACCAAATCACTTGTGGAATCCTTAACTTTACTTTGCTATATTTTTTTGTTGGATTTGTGTAATTGAAATAAATCATTGTTTTCATTGATTAATCACTAACTAAGATTTACTCAACCTCTATTATCCATAGATTAGAGATACTCCCCTTGGTCTTTGAGAGTCGGCCAAAAGTGAAGGGGAAATTGTGTTGAGGTGATAGTGGTACAATTCCCATTCATTACCCCAAGGTAGCATCCATGGTTGGGCATTCCGCTTGGATGCTAGTTTAGGCGGTAACAGGTCCATAGAGGTTAGTTGGTCCATATAAGTCAATATAATGGGCCATTAAGGTCATTTTATGTGGTTTGGTGTGTTATCAAATGCTCATAATACTACTATTTTATTATGTGTTATGTAACAACTACTTAAAATATCATAATAAATCAGAGTACACACCATGTACACCAAATGTAAGTGTGGAGCATAACTACATGATAGATATTAGAGATGAGTTACACAATAACTCCTTAAATAATAGGAGAACTTCCTTCAAATACCCTAATACATTCATACATCCCAAACCATGTTCCTCAATAATGACTACATACTCTATGTATATACCTATTCACACTTTGCACATGTGGCCCCTTTATCAGGCCGACCACTATTGCATATACATTTACCCCATTACATATACATTTAATCCCATATATGCCCCCCCTTGGGGTCATATCATAGTACCCTCCTTCAAAAAGAGTTGTCCTCAAAGCTTTGCAATCAAGGGCATTGCATGTGATTAAACCAAATAATATGATTACTTTATATTCCTACTTTCTTGTTGCCATCGATGATGATCAATCCACCCAAACTCAATGCTTTTTGGTCTTAATCCTTGACAGCTGCATAATTGTGTTTTATTCATCGTGTTAACCCCCAGGGGTGACAACTTCTGAGGTACCCTCATAGGGTATCATGTTGTTGTTCTACATGAGCTATCTTTCTCATCTTCTTCGGACTCAGACAGTTATTCTTATTATCTCCATCAGATGTATCACCGTGCTAGGTCATTTGTGGTATAGCTCATCCTCTTCCATCGCCCCTCAGGTGACAGATGCACTGTGGATGGTACAATATGGTTTCAATATGCTCTATCTTGATACTCCATGTATTAGTGTTCATTTGTATGTGATGCTATAACTTCCTAGTTAGTCATGAAAGTGGTAAATGCTAAATGAAATCCGATAACATTTCATAACATGCATAGTTTTATTATTTTTCTCATTGTACCTTGGGGGACCATGTTTTTCCTTAAGAAGTGCGTCATTTCTCGGGTCAGTTTGTACTACTGGGTACTTAGCCAAGATAGCATTATCCACATCCTAACCATGCTAGACATTTTCCACATTCCCTATCTCATTTTATTCCATCCATATAAAAAATCCATCTTGATCATGTATGACTTCTCAAAGGTTAAAAGAAAGGTCTAAATCATGAAAAGCTTGAACCAATAAATCCAAAAAAGGCTAGAGGTGAAGGGCATTGAAGTCAAAAGAAAAAAATGTAAAGCTTGAGCAATGCCACCTCGCTATGAGGCTAATGCCCCTAGTTCCTAGCTTGTCTATGAATATCTAAAGAAAAATGGACTTCTTCGATAAACTGAACACATAAAGAAAAAGGCATAAAGGGGTAGTAAGAAACATTTCCAAGGACAAGTAACTCAATGCTAAGCTCCCTCTTGAAGGCTATTGTATAAAAAATCCTAGCTCATGAAAGCTAGATGAACAAGTAAAAAGACCTATGCATATAAAAGACTTTGAGGGTCATCACATGAAGTCTTCCCCTTCCCTTTTCCATCATTATTCATCTTTTAACCTATCTTTCACATAGGTACTTGGGAAATGTTTGTTGTCATAGGACTTGGTACATGTATAAGGGTTAATGTTGTTCCCCCTTGGTAAAACTTAGGCAAATATTAAAACTAACCCTTATTTGTTATGTTGTGTTAAGAGATATTACCAGGTTTTATCATCTAATGGCTTGCTAAGAGGCTAGACCCATCACTTCAAGTGGGTACCTTGCATTTGGATACGTGTACCATGCCTCGAGATACATGACACTACATTGGGATCTGTGATGTCGCATTGGGATCCATGCCATTTGGGATCATATCTACATACATTGTGATACATGTCTCTGCATTGGGATCTATGATAGTGCATCAAGCCATGAAAGGGATGCCATGTCATCACACTTGCCACATGGACCACTCAGATTTATTCTATTTGCTAAGTTGGATGTTTTACTCACACTAATGCATTATTTTTCTCTCCTTGGACCAAACGTGGGAGTCGATGATGCATTTGAGGAGTTGGTTACAGGTTGTTGGGGTGGTTACAGGCAATGTTACCAGAACCGGTAAAACCAATCGGTCCGACCGGGTCACTAGCAAAACCGGTGATTCAAACTGCCCATGACCAGGTCCGTACGGAACTGGTCTTTTTCTCAAACTGCCTGATTCCGTACAATCGTCGTACGAACGGAAAAGTGAGCAGATTTGCAAATTTAAAATAAAAAATAAAAAATATGCACTTACTCTTAGTGTTATTTTGGTTTTATACACTGTTACTTGTTATATATATGAGAAAATTTGCAAGTTTGTGTATAATGGTTTGGACTCACATGGATGCACATGAATATGTATTTTTTTTTCAAAATTTGAATATTTAATGTATTTTTTAGTGATCGATTTTTTGATCCAGTTTTTTCCCAGTTCTAGTTCGGTTCAGGGTTTTTTGGTCGATCGGTTTGATGAACGATCTGGTTCTAGTAACTTAGGGTTATTTTCACATATGGGCTTGTTTACTTGTTGTACGGACATGTACAGTCTGCACGTGTAGTCTGTACCACACGTGCAACCTATTTTCTTCAACTACTCTTCTTCTCCACACGTGTGGCCTCTTTACTCTTGAGTTGCAGCCTTGTCCTCCACACGTGTGCCTTCTTTCCGTGCCAAGAACAAGATAGAAAGACTAGAAAAACTCTAGGCCAGATTTCCTAGGTGCAGAAATTCCTTTGTTGAAATCTCCATCCTCCTAGCACAAGTGCTTACTCACTAATGCTAACTCAATAATGTCACAAAATGAGATGTCACAATCTCCTCCTCTCCTTTTATAGGAGTCCAATAAGTGAGTTTAGGAGCCCTTCCTAAACACAACAATTATTTAGAATATTTTATTCCTCTTTGTGGGTGTGAAACCCCTACATAAGTCCACAAAGACCATCAACTTGACCATGAGGCCTTGGCCTCATCCCAAGGCTAATTTCATTGAAACGAAAGGCTAATATGCTGCCAACAAAGATTCACACATACCTGAAACCTTGGCCTCTAGTGGGAATGCCTCCCAAAGCTAATCAACAATTTGTACCTCGGAAATGTTAGAATGAAAGAGATGTGCTCGTTCTTCCATAGACAATATAGCAATATTGTCACCCAAACATAGGCACAAAGGTCACCCCCGAGCACCTTAACCTTGATAGACAGAATAATTATGATAGCAGACCAATAGCCAACCAAGGCTAGCGCACATTTCTCCAAGGGTAGCACACCAAGGAAGAATAACCAAAAACCAAGCAAAAAGTCCAAACCATAACCAAGAGACCAAATCCAACCAAAAGCCAAAATCCTAGTTGCAATTGCACTCCCTCTCCAAACTTGTGCACCACTAGTCTTATGCAGTTGTGAGTGAGTGAGTTTCAAATGAGCTCTAGTGCCCTCAATTTATACTACTCTATCTCACTTGACTGGGCCGAATTCTCTTTCTAGGGGCTAATAACTCAATATTAAATATTTTCTTGAGTCGACTTGTCTTCTAGGTTTTTTATCCAACGTTTTAGGGTTTCTCTTGCTTCCCTGAATATTCTAGTCTTTTCAAAGGTTACATGTGGAGGTTAATACCTCTCATAGGTACCATAATATCAACAGAACTGTCCTAATTATTATATGGAAGATGAACCTATCTGCACATATGAAAACAAATATTTTTTTTCCAAGAATTTGGTAATAGTTTTGGGTATTTATTATAGTTGTAAAATTAGAATATTGTTTAGTAATGGAATCAATAAAATATTGATTATATACCTCTAGTTTTGTGCATTATAGAGAGCTCTCTTTTCTTGACTGGTCTCTCTTTTCTTGACTCATCAACCAAATCTAGAATAAGCAATGGCAATTGTGATGAAATCTAGAATAAGCAATGTCAACTGCAATAAAATTGGGCTCTTGAATTGAGAAATCCTCAACAACAATCATATATGGAGTACTTATTGAACCGATAAATCCTCAACATCAATCATATATGGAGCTCCTAGAGGCATAGGGTAGGAGTTGTTACTTTGTTGGGCCTGCATTTCCCTTGACAATGTCCAAGGAAGAAGCATGATCTTAGTAGTAGGTCGTGTGAGCCTCATTAAACTAAGATCCCAGACCATAAGCAAAGGTTTCTTGCACATATCAAAGGTGTCGTTTTTCGAACAAGTGGAGCACGTGCAACATGCAAAGAGGATGCGTGGTAGATAACCTTCTAAAGCCGTAGAGGATGTGTGGTAGATATCGTCTTGAATCATGGTAGAGGAATTTCGTTATCTAAAATCAGATTGTATGTAATGCTAGCATTTGTATGCATGTGTGGTGTTGTGAAGGTGGTGGAAGCAGTGGATGTAGAATTTTCATACAATGAAGGAAGTGGTTGCGAAGTTGTCAGAAGTAAAAATTTAGGATATAATAGATGTATGAAAAAAAAACACAATGGGAGGAGCCAAGCCTGCAATAAGACTAGAAATGTTAGAACAAAGAAGATTGTAAAGAAATTAATTTTTACAAAAATATTTAATAAGAAAAATTGCAAACCATACTAAAAAGTTAGAATATAATAGATACATGAAAAGTCAAACATTAACTAATATGCATTCAACATTGAATCAAATGTTATAGTTCACATCCTTCGACATTTAATGGATGTTTTTCCACATTCGTGAATAACATTCCTAATAAATTTTTCAACATAAACTAATTCACCCACCCAAGGGGATTTGAACTAGGCACCTATTGGCACGAAACTAGCTGAGTTCCCAACAACATTGGTGACAACTAGTTGAGCTAACCCCTTGGGATAATTTTTATTTTATGTGTGTGAAATTTATTTATTTTTCAACAAAAAAATATTATATTTGATATTTTAAAAACGGAATCAGGGTATACATTGACTTAGCCCATTAAGACTTCAATAACAAGAATGTATAAACACCCCTCCCAAACCTATTTTGACTTATTACCAACCTCCAATACAAGAGACATTACTGACATAAGTACAATCTTCCAACTCAAAACTACAAGAAAAATAGCATACTAAATGTCCAAAATCATGACTAGACACAATGGGCATATTTAGATTGAGAAGAGAGACAATCATAAACTTGAGACAGGATGAAAAAACTATCGTAGGATGAACTTATAAGATTTAGAAACTAGAATGGAGTCCTCACATTCTTGTTCGAATAACATGTTCTCTTGTTGGTAAATACGCATACACACACATAAACATTGATTTATATAGGAGTGAGTTAATAATTGGACCAAGTCAACCTTTCTTGTCAGTTCATTTTTTCCTAGTGAGGTAAAGTTCTATCCCGATCATCTCTTTTTTTCAAAATTTTAATGATCCAAGTCATCTTGAAATAGGACAAAACCCTTGAAGGCAAAGTTCCATAGTCAAAATTCCCATCAATGTGGTGGAACTATAAATTTCGACAAAATTCCTACCAAATTTGGGTGAGGATTTCCACCGAGAAGAGGTTGAGTTTGTCCACTTATTAACTTAATTATTGTTTTGTATATATAAGTCATATCCCACATAACCTATGTAGACTAGAGCTTAACAACATCATATGAGAGCCACGATTTAATAGCCCTAGTTCTTTTATTAATTTTTAAATTATTAAAAAAATTATTTATTTTTTAATTGTGTGTGTGTGTGTGTGTGTGTAAAATAATTGTCCTTACTTTCACTCATTTAAGCATTTAGAGTGAGGACGTTAATATATTGTCAATATTCCATGAATTTTCTCTCTTATTTATTCATTTTTTGGATGGAGGGTGGTATTAACCATTAATTATAATAGTGGCTAGTAACTCCATAAGACACCATGATAATAGATTACGCAACTTCATAAACTTTATATTTCGATGAAAAGATTGAACTAACCAAAATATTTTTGAATTCCATAACATTGGTGAGTTCAAGTCCAATGCAATCCTTTCATAGATCGAAAAGGAAAACACAAAGAGAAACATAGCAAGCAAAATTTCTAAACAAATTTGTAATACTTATAATATCAAGTAATTGAATCTCTCTAACCATTCAACATAGAACTTATTCAAATTTTCCTTCTAATAGTATTCCCCAGCGAACACTAAATGAATTTTGGAAAAAACATTTGGTATGATTATGACTTGCCCTTCTAATAATATTCTCTAACGAACATTGAACATAAACATATGTTGCATGGAAACTTAGTCCCTGTCTGGAAAGTTTGGAAATATATAATGAATAGCCAAACTTAATATGACTTGTATTGTACCCAACCATCTAGGTTGGGCCATGCCACATAAAAATCTCCCTTCTTACAGCTCTGATACCATAGTGTAATGTTCCCCAACCCAACCGAGGAACATTACAGTGTAGAATACACATAAAAATGAAATTTATGTAACTAAAGTAATTATTTTACTGTTATTCGATTTCCTATATCTTACAACTACAAATTTAAAACAAATTTAGCTATTGTCTATCACTATAAAAAAAATACATCTAAAGCATGATAATAATCAACATGAAATGAAGTTAAATCGTTGATTACAACAACATATAAGTCAATCTCATTCACGCAGAGTTCATGCATGACAATAACACATGTAAATAACTCAGCAACAAGATAAACCACTTATCTTTAAACAAGAATTGTGCAACCAGTTGCTTGGGACGTATGTTCCGCCCAACCATAGACTGATTGTTCCAAATATCAACACCCATTCACCCTCGAGTTGAGGCTAGTAATACATAAAAGAGGGTGGTCTCTCACAATCCACTCACAGCTCATAAAACTCATAACCCAACTGATATTCTCCTACAACTATCTCGATTTTTCTACCA
>CBVK0100646684.1:0-13973 GCA_900067695.1 Picea abies
CCCCTCTCAGTTGTCCAACACCTTGGGCATTTGCATTTGATCTCTGAAGTTCTTCCACAACTTGAAATCTTCTAGCAAGGTCTCCATTTTGCTCACTTGCATTTTCTAAAGATTGATTTCATTATCACAAATAAGGGCTACCACTTTTGTCTTTAAGCATTCTTTTTCTACGTTATGAAGTGCTCAACTAATAGAATCAATTGATTTGGTTTCACTATCCTCCTTTCTAGCATTTCCCTATCAAATTCTTTTGTTGCATCAATGTCTCTTCTACTCATGCTCATTTTGTTTTCTACATCTTCTATCATTGTGTTAGAAGACCCTTATTTTTATAAATTTTCCATGTTTTCCATTTTAAATTGTCCTAGCAGGTCATTTGATGCTCTCCACATCATTCTACAAGTTTGTCCCACCATTTCTTGAGTGCTTTTCATATTATTGAGGGTAAATTTTCCAGCGTTGATTAACATATGGTCCTTGATCTTTTGCCTGGTTGTATATACTGGAAAGGTGTTAGGATGTTTATTAGAAATTTATTTCCATTTGATAATATGGTCATAGGCACCTTAAACTTTCTGACATTTTTCTTTCACAATATTCATTTGCTGTCCTATTTTTAGTTGATATGACCAATTCTTTTGGATGTTGTACAATAAAAAGAAGAATTTATTCTGCATATCTCTCAATGCTTCATTTTCTTGGGTGGATTCTTCTTTGATAATCTATAGGACTACGATTCTTTTTTCTTTTCTTATATAAGTTTTTCAAGGATACTATTACCTCGTTTCAATTTATGAATTTGTTCTTCAATCTTCTCATTATATTCGTTGCTTTCCAATTGTTCACCTCACAACCTTGTTACTTCGTGAGCATGTCTAGCCTTAATCTTTTTTTATCTATTCTTGGTGTATCTTTTGGTTTAATTTAGCCTTATTTTCAAATTCTTCACTTAGTTCCTTCTCCTGTAGTTGCAATTGTTTCTCCAATTCTTCTCGATGCAAGCATTCTATTGTCATGGCTTCATTTTTGAATTCACTAGCCACATTATCTCTGATAATATCCATAGCGGTCTCTAGCTCATATACTCTTGCTTTAGATATGTCCAGTGCTTCTGTCACTTCATAAACTGACATCACATTTTCCCCGGCGAAAGCATTAAGGGTTGATACGGCTTGAATTACATTTTCATTAGGGTCTGGACTTGCTTTCCATTTTATGATTCTTTCAAATGTATCTTGGCTTGCTATCGATCCCTCTCTTTTTCACTTTGTCATCCTTTTCTTAATAGCTTTAGTATTGTGACTATAGTAATAATATCCAACATCCACAACAACAAATTCAATTCCCAATCCTGGAGATGTGAGTGAAAGACTACTTGGGATAACTTCTAGGGAAGTACAGTGTTCCAGTGGAATTGTAACCATATTGGTATTAGTGTCTATTACTACATTTTTTTTCACTTTATTGGTTCCTCCCTCCTAGGATTTAATAGTCTTCTCCTTTCCTTCCTTATCTTGAGTGTCCAGAAGAGTTCATTCCTCATATTTCTTCTCCTTCATCTCAATCTCTTTATCTTCTTGAGTTTTTTTTTTTGCCCAGGGTTACCTGTCTCTTCTCCATTTCCCTCTGAAACTAGATCTTTACCTTTATTCATATTGACCTATTTCTTCTCTGCTTATTCTTTCTTTGTTGGTACTTCTCCTCAACTTCATCTGCTTTTCTTGATATTCCTGCCTCTTTTTGCTTCCTTTCTAGTTACTTGGCCTCATGTTTCTATTTATCTTATTTGAGTAGTTTTTTGAATTGTTTTGTCACCAAAAATCTATCCTCATCTTCTTCTTTGTGAAGTTTTCCCTTGGCTAAGTTAGTCGGGAGTCTATCTAATACTTCTTTGAAATACAAGGCTCCTCGGAAGATATCCTCGGCATAATTGACCTCATCGACTATTTGTTGTGCTATCTTGACAACCTTTATATGCTCGTATGTTTTATTTTGGGGATCATGTTCTTTCTTGTTTCCAATACATAATAATATCTCTTTTATAACATCAACTTCCTTCTCAACGTGTTTCTTATTCAATAGGGAGTATTGTCCCATGTGTAGGGAGTATTTTTCTCTGATAAGTATGTAGTGGCCCCCTTTTCTACTATCTGATAGGCTACTTCTCTGGTCAACAACTTATCGGGTACATATTCGGGAAACAAATGAGGTGGCCCCGTGGCTCCAAATATCTTGACATAGGTGTAGTATTTCTTCATGTACCAATCTCCTATCGTTTGTAAAGCTTTGATAGTCCCTGGGTATATTCGGTGTGGATGAGACCTCAGAATGACTTTGTGTAAAGGAGCTAGGAATTAATCACAGGTGTCATACATGTGTTATTTATATTTCACTTACCATAGTTGATAACAATATACATGAATTGGGGGGTGGCTTGGATTCCAAGCCCAACTGAAAGAAGGGAACTTGTGCGCTACAAAAATTTCATCTTTGATGTAAGTTGTCATGTGAAATATGAGATTTTTCATACCTTAAACCTCCCGAGTTTGAGTCACCATATTGAAGGATAAAATGTTGGCCCACTTGAATTCTTTCCTAGTCTTGGTCACTGTGTATGCCATCGAAAACCATTCCAGCCTTAAATGGGTGCTTGTATCCTCCCTGCATAACCTGAAGATCATCACATTTAGCATTATGTATGGGTCCTTTAGGTCCTATGTAGAAATATACCTTTATCCATTTTTCACTGGCCATTCTTCATTTACAAACCAATCCTCCATCAAAGTTTTGAAATCCTTATGATCGATTCCAAATTTATCTAGAAACGATTCATCTAGCAACACTATGGGATATGGGGTTTTGTACGGAATCCTGATATATTCATAATTGAGAGATGTGATCGGAATGCCAAAATCTTTGAATATCATTGTTGTCTCTTTCTACAGGTGAGCGAAACACTATCTTGCAACATCATTGTAGGAGAAAAACATTGGGTGAGATTCCACAGTATGTATGCCACTTTTCTTAATATTTGTGTATCCATCGATGTCTTCATCATTGGACAAATACTTTTCATTATGTAATATGTTGTATATATCGCAATATCTTTCATAATGAATTCTTCCATCATGGCTATTTGTATCGGTAATATCAAAAGAATCTGATCCTGGAACTAGGGAAGGCCTGAAAGATGCCTGGTTCTTTTCTTTTCTAGTATGCATCTGAGACATTTTTTTCACCTACGTGAATTGTCACACAATAGAAAGCTATTCTATCTTCTAATATTCTATAGATAACAATAATTTTAAACTTTATAAAATACATACTCGATAGCATGAGATTTATAGTTCGTAGTGGAATTTACCCAGATCATGTACATGCACGACGTTCATGTTTTATCATCTTTGCAAATGGTGTGGTGTCGATTATGTCTTAACAAGGTTGTTGTATTTTCAATTTTCCCCAAACTCTATGAAATTAATACCAAACATGTTACAAATCTGACTCAATTAGGGTCGTACAATTCATCGTTGAATTTATGAGGGTATTCCAGTGTTTGTTACCATTGGCATAAGGAAAAGGAGATAGATTAAAGAGGGAAAAGGTCTTCCATTCATGTCGTCATTAGGGTAGATTCGATAGGGGGAAGAGTCTTCTGATCATATCGTCGACGCCTTTTATTAAAGAATTTGGTTTGTAGGTAGAGAGTGTAAGGATATCTTCTGATGACAATGCATTATGTCTTAGTATTCTCAAAATGTGTGCCAAGGGGGGAAATATGGGAGATGAGTTTATAAGGTTTTAAGTTTTAATTATTTATGAAAGCAATGTTAAATCTCTCCCTTTTATTTTCAAGGAATTGTATTTGAGAAGGTTTTATTGTTATAGGGTTAAAGGAAAAGGTTAACTTTTAAAGGCCTTGATGTCATTTTCGGGTGATATACTAATTTGTTGGTCATTTGGTTGATTGTTTTTGGTTCAAAGTTTCTTATGAATTCTAGTTTTATTTCCTTAGTTGTTTTTAGTTTGTTTAGTTGTTTATTTCATGTGCTTGGATTGTTTAACTCATGCACTGACCTCTATATTTTCTAGCAGGCCCAACTAGACATGCAAGTGCCCTTGTTTTGCTCACCCAAGTGCCAAAACAGACACAACACTTGGGTACAACTCTTTCGGTGTCTCGCAAACGTCGTAGTCTGCTATCATGACACTCATTTGGCACCACAGGTGTAGATGTCATGACTGTTGTATGATCGGTTGTATATGTATATTGAGGGTGTCAGCCCAAATTTTGTACTATAAGATCATATTTTTTGAAATATATATAAAAACATGGTTCTTTGACTTAACTTATCTTACAATGTTGGCATTGATGAAAATGTTTTCTTTATTTTAGTTATGTGACAAATGCCAATATAAAACAAAATTAGCATATTTATCGGATACACAATTAGAACTTCTAGGTATGTGATGATAAGTAATAAAATCAAACTGTCATTCCAAAAGTAGTACTTGTAGTAATCGTCGGAGTAGGGTAGGGTCACACACACAGAAATTGTCATTAAACTGACATACTATTAACTGGGAGTCTAGGCGAACTTCTAATGAGCGAATACCATGTGAAATGGCACTGCACAAAAGTTCTATAATGACGCTATATTCGGCCACATTATTCATGGATGGCCCTAGGGATATGCCACTTGAAGACACCAGTATACCCTCGGGTGAGTAAACAACCCAAGCGACGGAAGCCAAGTTCCATGTATGACAATTGGTCCCATCTGTGAATCCAAAGTAGACCGAAGACTCCGTTGACATCTGCCAACCAAGGGAAAACTGAATAAGCAAGTTGAAGATAAAAACAAAGGAAAAATATATATACACTAAAATACATTAGTATACAAAAAGTTATGCCCAAGCTTGGGGCTCAAGCGTAATATCTTTTCAAATAGATCCCATTCCTGGGCTGAACCAACATGTTCCCTTCATAATATTCTAATTCATAGGCTCATTTTTCTAATACACATCGCACGATATAGGGACCGTACCACATGGGTTTGAACTTTCCTGCCCCCAGTGGTTCTTTGGCTTGATCATATAGAAGGACCAAGTCACCCTCATCATATAGTCGAGGACAGACAAACTTATCATATTGGACCTTGACACATATTTTATTTTCTTCGATGGTCGTAGAGGCATCTCGACGCTACTCATATAGAATCTCTAGATGTACAAGGCATTATTTGATATCGGAAGTGTCATGTAGGAGCGCAACTGCCAATCTAAGAGAAGGGATTTCACATTCAATAGCTAAGATAGACTCCACACCGTGTACTAATAGGAAAGGAGAAAAATCGATGGAAGTCTTGACCGAGGTTTGGTATGACCAAAGTGTTGGATAAAGAATGATATGCCAGTTAGATTTGCTCTGTCTGACAACTTTCTGCAAAATGGTCTTGAGAGACTTGTCCACAGCCTCTACTTGTCCATTTTCCTGAGGGTAGTAAGGGGAAGAATGACCATGCCTAAACCCCAATTTTGATGTTATTTATTTCATCATTTCATTCTAAAAATGACTACCATGATCAGTGACAATATCACTTGGGATTCTGAACCTGGTTATAATTTGATTGAATACAAAGAAGATGACGTTCTTCCCATCGGATTTAATTGTAGGCATGGCCTTGACCCACTTAGTAAAGTAGTCTATGGCCACGATAATGTGTTGATGCCCCCCAACTGAAGTTGGGTTGCAATCCACAAAGTCCACCCCCCACTTGGTGAAGGGACCGACAATAACGACTAGATGGAGAAGGGTTGGATGTGAGCACATTTTCCAAGTGAACACCTGGTAGGGGTGACACTTATTAACCGCTTCGACGCAATCTTTCATCACAATTTACCAACGATGACATTGTAAAGGCGTCATCATCGGAATGATTGGATTTATGAAGCAGGGTAGTGTCAAAAGCAAAGGACCAATGATATATGATCGATGTCATATGGATAATATTTTGGAGCTTATCGTTGTGGATGATTTTGTTCTGAAAATATTTAAGGCTTTTGAGGACATAAGGAAGGAGATTATACGACAGATTCTTGTACTCACAACGAACTTTGCATCAAATCGACTTTAGATACTATGTACAAACCTTCATTTCATGAGTGAATAACTAGTAAGGTAAGTAAAGAGTATTACCTTACAAAATTTTGGTAGGAGGTGTACCCACTAAAACTTGAGATATTTAGTGGGATATTGTGTGTCTCACAACAAATGGTGACTTGCTGGGAGAATGAGTTATCTCTGTTCCAGATGGACCTTCATACCATATATCTTTAATTGTATAATTGCTGGAAATTTTACAGATTGATCTAGACTATGGAGCCCACGACACCTGCTATTTTTGAAAGACAAGAATGTAGTAATAGCCTTGATGATATTCATGATAGTTCATGTGAGTTAATTTAGGGATGATGATGCTTTAGTCATTTTAGAATTATGAGAGGAGCGAGATGCCACAAAATCCTATTCCTGATTGTTTATAGACCGATGTGTTTTCCTTATCTCTTTTCTCTCAACATTGCTTCGCTACTAGTGAGAATCCATCTCCCTGACAAAGTTTCTTTGGTTTCATGCAAGCATGGGTCCACTGTGAGTGAGTGTCCATAGCCCCAATGGGTTTACTTTTACTTCCCGCACAATTATTAGTGCTTTCAAATTCCTAGTTGTTTAACCTTTATATTTCACCCTTTAGATTTGTAATATATGTAGCATTTCTACATAATGGGTTTCTAGTAAGTGGGGTGATACAAGAATTTCTTTGATATGTAGGTCTCAGTCTATACTTCATCTTCATGGGTCCTTTCCAAACAAATGTATGTTAAGTTACAGATTTATTGGATAGCGGATCTCACAAGAATTATCCATGAGACATCTATTGTTGTCACATATTCCTATTTATGAACTCATGAGTTGAAGGTAAGAGTGATCACACAGATAACAGATCTCCTATCAAGTTTAGCATTTGAATCTATTTTGTAAATAATCTGGGGCTTCTTTGAAAACAAATTATTTTGAATTATTTCCACACAATGTGACCTTAAGTTATATCTTGATTGTTTTTATACCAAATGCAAGGTATTTCATCATCACCAAGTCACTCGAGTAGTTATCCCCGTGAAAAATGAGTATTTAGCTAGTAACACAACCCCCAATAAGTCAAGTTTAAAATAATTTAGCATGGGCTTTGTTACAGTATTAAAGTAAGTAATCAACATGGAAAAAAAAGAAAAAGAAAATTTTATTATGAAAATATTTTACAAGAAATAAAAATAAAAGAGAACATGTTATGTACAAAAATACATCATCTGAGTTGATTAGGAGAAGTATTGTTTAAGCACGTTTCTATTGATAGGGAGATCCTCCTTGTCTCCCTCCAATGTCTTGAGATAAAAAGTTCCTGGTTCAATTTTCTTATGGATTTGAAACAAACCTAGCCAAAATTTCTGAAATTTTGTATTCTTTCCTTTAATCTCATTTTCCTTATCCCACTTAAGGACAAGATCACCTTCTTGTAAATATTTGTTTCCTACAGATGATTTAAAAAACCATCTATTGATTACTTCTTCATGTTGAATTAGGTTCTTTTTATATTTTTCCCTATCTTCTTCAAGTTTCAGAAGAATATTCAACCTTTGTTGCATTATTGGGCACTTTTTATCTTCAACAGATTGTGCAAGTTGTAATGAAGGTAGTAAGGTATGAGTAGGTAGAGTTGTTTCTTGTTCGTAGACCAAAAAAAGGGGGAATTTCCAAGAGATGATTTAGGTGTCACTCTATCATCCCATATGGTGTTAGGGAGGGATAAATGTTAGTTTCTTTGGTGATCATTAACAATTCTTTTTAGGATCTTGATTAGATTCTTATTGGTCGATTTTGGAATCCCATTCCCTTGTGGATAATAATTAGTTGAAACCTTAATTTTAATGTTTCATTCCAGAGCCTATTCAATTAATCTCAAAGAGGAAAAAAAATTGGCATTAACAAAAACCAAAGATTTAGGGACACTAAATCTAGTAACGATGCGAGATTCAAGGAAAGATATTACCTGGATATCATTGACAATATTCAATGGGATTACTTCATTCCACCTGGTGAAATAGTTTTTTGTTGGTATGATGTACTTATGGAATTGAGAGGAATTGGGATTAATTTCCCCTATTGCATCCAAGCCCCAATTTTGGAGTGAGTGTTCAATAGTAACGGGTTGAAGAGAGAAAGCATGTATCCTTTCTCTTCGAGTTTCTTTTTGACATCCTTGGCACTTCCGAGCATATGCATGGGAGTCTTTGAACAAGGTAGGACAATAATAGCCTAATCTGAGTAATTTATGATCCATAGTGTCACCTCTAAAATGTCCTCCAACAGGCTCATCATAAAGTTCAGATAAGACCTTATCAACATATTCTTTCTCAATACATCTCAAGTAGACACCATCATAATTTTTTTGCATAACACTCCTTCGATGAGTTGGTACTATGCAGACTTAAGTCTGAGATCTCTCTTCTTCTATGGTTCCAAATATTGTGGAGTTTTCCCATGGGTTAGGTAGTATTTCATCTCATAATACCACTAGTCACTGGTGACATGCATATAACAAATTTCCCTTTCAAATATATTTCTATCTTGGTAAAGTTCATCTTCTTCTGCATTTCTATTTGTTAACTCAACTGCTAGTTTGAAGAGCCCTTGTCCTTTGACAATTCTCATAGGTTTGATTTCCAGGTCATATTATTGAAGGGTTTTTATCCAATTGGATTTTTTTTCTCCCAGATATTTCTGCACTAAGATATTCCTGACGGCTCGATAGTGGACAATTACCTTGGTTTTAGATTTAATCAAGTAAGTTTTGAAGTGTTTGATTGCCTTGAAAAAAACATAATCTTTTTTATCTACTTCACAATAGTCTAATTCTTACCCTTGTAGCCCAAAACTCATAAACGCAATGGGATATTCATTTCCTTCTTGATTCTTCTCTGTCAAGACAACAACAAATGCAATATCGGAGGCAAACATTTACAATATGAAATCTTTGCTGAAATCAGGGCTCATCAACATTAGAGCCTGATTTATTTCTTCTTTGATTTTTTTGAAAGAAGATTTATCTTTAGGTCCCCATTTGAACTCTGCGTCTTTCTTAATCATTTCTTGGAGGGGGTTTGGAAGTTTCATCAAAATTGGGAATGAATCTCCTCACAAGATTTATTTTTTCTAGAAAGGATTGCATAGACTTATTATTATGGGGAGGAGATATTTTGGAAATGGACTCGGTCCTTTTAGGTTCAATCATCATGCCTTCCTTAGATACAATGAATCCCAACATCCTACCTTCATTAACGAAAAGTACAATTTTTTTGGGATTGAGTGAGATTCCATATCTTTTATATCTATTGAAAAATCTCCTTAGATGAGTTATATGATCAGTTTTTTCCTTGGATAAAACTACGACATCATCCAGATATATTACCACACAATCACCAATTAGTTCCCTGAAGGCTATGTCCATGGCTCTCTAAACAGTTGTTCATGCATTGATTAATCCAAAAGGTATTTTTATGTAAGCATAAGTTCCTCTTTTAGTTCGGAACACGGTCTTTAATTGATCATCATGGGCAATTAGAACTTGATTATAACCATAAAAACCATCTAGAAAATAATTGCTCCATAAGTGGGACTAGGTAGTTATATTTCTCCGAAGCTCTAATCAAATTCTTGAAATCAACATAGAGTCTTATGTCTCCATTTTTCTTTCTCATAGGGACAATATTGGAAATCCATTGAGTATGCCTGATTGGGAATATTTTGTTTGTTGTCAACAGTTTAATTAGATCTACTTTTACATGTGGCTCTAAGCTTGGGTGCATTTTCCTCAACTTTTGTTGAAAATGATTAGTTTGCAACTTCATAGGAATGACATGTTGAATGATCTTTGTATCATAGCTCTTGAGATCATCATATGTCCAATAAAATATGTATTTTTGCTCCTTGAACAACTTTATGAAGGTTTGTATTTCTTCAGAGGAACACTTCTTTCCAAGGTTGATGTTCTGAGGTGTGCTATTTGTTTCCATATTTATAAATTCAAATTGCATTGATGAGTTGTTGGTATTACAATTAGTTACTTTCTTAAATTTATCATGAAGGTCATAGAGCTTTTCCAACCTTACCAAACTCTTAGTGATATTATTTATCGGGTTGATTATGTTTTTCTCTGTTTTCTGATTGGTTGAGCCAAGAACATCATTCATTTCTAGATCATGCTAATCGCCATAAATTATGGAGCCTTTGAATCTACCTTCAAGGTGTGGGAAATTTATAATCAGTTGGTCATCATCAAAAACTCTCCAGTTGGTCACATTATAGGGTATCAAAGGTTTGTAGACTAATTCCACAAAAAATGTATCAGGTGATAATTTTTCAGAAGGAATAATCCTAGAGGCTACATTAGCTAATAAATTGGCATCATAATTCAAAGAGCGAGGAATATGACCAATGTTGAATTCATCAAAAGATTTAATCAATTCCCATATCTCTTGTTGGTAATGTTTGAGGTGACTAGAGAGGAAGTGTATGGTATTCCTTACCTAGCTTATGACAATCTCAAAATCACCAAATACATTGATCTTTTTTTCTTTCAAGTCAACTGCTTTTGTCAATCTTTGCAGCAGGGCTTCATACTTAGCATTATTATTTATGCATTGGAACTCAAGCCTACACGGCATTATAATTTTCTTGCCATGAGGGTCCTTCAATATGAAGCCAACACCTACACCTTTAAGATATTTTGGCCCATCGAAAAAGGATCTCTTTAATATTATGTATGGAATTAGGATTTTCTTTTATTTCTGAATTAGTGTGGTTAGTGTAGTTAGCAAAAACATCTAATTTGTCACGAAATACTATGTTAGGTTGTACAAGGTCATGACTAATTATACATGATATGTTGTAGTGGGGCTCAACATTCTGATTGCAATGAAGAAATTTAGATTGTGTGTTTGATTCTGCAAAAAATGAAATCTTAGGACTATAATTCCCAAAACATGAATCACGAGAATAATTTCCCAAAACAAATGATTAAACATAACAAGCTCATTTGAGTCATTCAAGTCTATTACCACATGTTTCATGTATCTTTCTCTATCAATCTTGATTTGATTGATCTTACCATTATAGGGTAGCCAAAGGTGTGACCAGTCCATGGAAAAATATCCTTTAAGCATAGAGGACTAGTCTCTGCTTAGGAGCATACCATAGGTATCAGGTATATCCACAACTACAATGTCAATGGTTTGATGTATTTCAGGATTGGAGTACATCATGATCAAAAAAATTGTTAGCTCTCCTATTACTTTAACTCGGGTCTTGTGAAGCTGTATGATTTGAATATCAAACTCTTCAAGCTTGACGTTTGTTTTTTCACAAACTTTGAGAGGCATTACATTGGAAGAGGCACTTGATTCCACCATACCATTATGGACATTTCTATTGAAAATATAAAAACTGATAAAAAAGGGAGGAGTGGTAGATCTTTACCTTTTCCTAGATAGAGAAACGTTTACAACCACCTATATTTTGGTGCATTGGTATCGTCATATGGGGTAGTTTTACTTGTCCCCTTCTATGTTCCCACATTAATCTCTTAGGAGCTTTTGGCAATCTTACCTTGTAGAGTTCTAATAAAATTTTACTGAATCTGGGGAATCTTCATAAGTTCAAACAAAGAAACATTAGTCTTAGTTCTCTTAAGATATTCCAAGAAATCGTATTCCAACTTCGGTACCTGTTTACCAATATTTGGTCACCTGTATGTTCCCGCTCCTGGAATAATAAAACAAAAATGATATCGGAAGATGAAAAATTTTGAACTATTATAAGTTAATTGCATAGCCCTGAGTATTAGCTTTTCCACACATTTTTTGGATTGAAAATACGAGTTTGTATGCTCAAGATATCCAGGTTTAAAGTTTAAGCAGTGAAAAGGCGCTTCTTCAACGTGAGGAAAAGTTAAATTTTATTGGAATTTGGAACCATGAATTGTCTTGGAATCATGTTTATTTCTTGGTACACAACCTTTTTTACTTAGTTTTTAAACTCTCTTCCTCTTATCCCACACTTAAAATTATTTTTGAAATCTCCACTCTCCTTATACCTCCTCTTCCCTCCCATACACACTCCACTAGTCTACACATCTCCACACTTAGTTTTTTTTTAGTCCTTAGTGGACTTGCGGACACACCCACACCCATATTCCCCAAGAGTCCACGACCTACATTTCCCACCCCCCTCACTTTTTCTCCCCTCAAATTACCCCCTCACTTAAAATCTCATCCCATACCCCCTCACCCACTCCACTCCCTTTACTCACCCCCTAACTCTATACTTATCTATACTTAGCTTAATTTTAAACTTTCTCAGACTCACAGACTCACCCTCACCCATACCCCCTCACCTCCCTCAATCCCTCACCATGTGAGCCTGCTTCCTGCAAAATACCCTTCCCCACCTCACCCTACGTAACTCCCTATCTCTGCTACCCCTATTTCTCCCCCCTCACTTTCGACACCTACAAACTACCCTCCCCTCTCACTTACACTCTTGTTCACTCCCTCTTTCATCCTTATACCTTTAATTTTTTATTTTTATTTTTCATTTCCAAACCAATAAGATACTTCCACATGGAAACCTATGAAGAGATGACACTTGGAAGCATGGAATGGTGCCACACAGTGATCAAAGAATGGTGCCACATGGCGATCAAGGAATGGTGCCACATGGTAGTTAATGGGTGGTGACACATGGCAACTTATGAGAGGAGACACATGACGCATCACTATTGGATGACATATGGTGACATTTGCTTGGATGATTTATTATGTTGACTGGACGTACCACTGGTTGTTGACTGGGATAATTTTGGTCAAAATAGTTATTATTTAATCAATTTTTTAAGGGGAGGTCGAATCCTCCTAAGCTCCATAATCTTATCTCTTTGATTTATCATTTAGTGTAAGATACACTTAATATTATATGCTATTAAAATTCATGTAATCCCATGCATGTGGGATGATAATTTACCAAAAAAAGGTCTAATTTTCAAGGAGGAGCACAAAATTCATAGAAGGTCCCACATTTGCCCATCATTTTGATTGACGATGGTTGAGTCACGATTTTTCATAGGCCATAAATTGAGCTCTAGGTGTCGGAATCACGCAAAATTTATACCGTTGGAAAGGTATTTTGACGACGAAGATGATAGTATAGGTTTCAAGGATTTAAAGTTTCTATATTCTCCCCATAAATTATAATATCAGTTAGCTTCGTTTTTTAATGGGCCTGCGTGACGACTCAACTTCACGAGCTCATATCTTGAGATCCAGGAGATGGATTTGGGAAAACTTTATATTGTTGGAAATATAAGATGATGAAGATCACATATGAAGTGATTTCCATGGAAAAAAGGTTGACTATCACTTATAGGAAATTAAAACATAGTCCCCCTCTTTAAAAGGGCAATTAATTGAATTTTTAAAAATAAAGTTTATTTAAAAACTGTTATTAAAAAAGGAAAGGGACCCATTTTGAATAACATATATTAACAATGTAAATTCATTAATGATAACTTAATGAGGATTTAATTGAAGAGAATACTTCAATAAAAGAATTGTATGGGAAATTCAAGAGAGGAAAAAATCCTAACTACTCAAGGAGTTAGAAGATCTCATTTTAAAAGGAGAAGAAGGGCTTCATCATAGGTTCCAATAATCAGAATTATCAGAGGGGCTAGGAAGAATATCATAGGAAGAGGAAGATACAACCATGAATATGCAACCAAGATTCTGATCAAGGAAAATAAATCTCCATCTTCTCCACTCTTTCTATTCTTCTACACCATTTCTCATAGCTTTATGCTTGA
>CBVK0100646714.1:0-21517 GCA_900067695.1 Picea abies
TCACCTGTTGCCGCCTTATTGATACCGTAATTCATTGCAGATGCCAACTATTTTCAGTGAATCAACATTTGAATTCAATAATCGAGGGTTTTCATTTTAATAATCATCATTTGACATACATAATCGAGAGTTTTCATTTCAGTAATCCACGTTGATATTCAATAATGAGAATCTGATATTATTACACTCATGTTACTGTTAGAACATTTCTCTATACGAGCAGGAAAGCGTTTACAGGAAAGGAAGGTGAATGGAGGGTTTTCATTTCAGTAATGGTTAGTTGATTTCAATAATCGAGAGTTTCATTTTCTTTTATTTCAATAATCGAGGGTTTTGATTTCCTTTTGCAAAACTCTGTTTGGTGTCAATAATCAAGGGTTTTCATTTCAGTAATCAGTATTTGATTTCAATAAACGACATTGGAGTTCAGTAATCGATGGTTTTCATTTCCTTTTGAAAAGGTCCATTAACACTCATGGTTTAGTTCTATGTGTCGATTATTTAATCTTGTAGCGATCCCTTTTGTAAATTTATTTGCGAGTAACCTTGATTATTGGGGGGGGGGTCGAAGACGGTTTTCCAATAACTGACGGCAGACGGACGTGCTTTAGAATTTCAATTTTAGCAGCAGTTGATCCAGTCGATTGCATGCCATACGTTGAGCACTTAATGCAAGGGACTCGACCTGTTATGGTCGCCTTGTGGTGTCACAGCCGTAAGGGCAGGTTGAAGTATAATCCCGGTTCGTTAGCTTTCCCCTTAATTCTAGTTCGTCAGACCTGAACCTTCCAGAGCGCACATCCCAGGGCGCGGACTTCGATTTCTTGCACTGTAAGCTTCCCACTGCGTTTAGGGGAGGGATCATGCAAGGGTTAGTATTCCCACGCGTTCGTCGTGTTCTTGGACTGTGTGTTTAATGACCTCGACGTACGTGTTTGCTGACAGCGCCTCCCAGCTAGGAAAGGCCATTAATCATTATACCTTTAATGTTATAGCTAGGTCTTATCAATTGCATTATCCCTTTTTCTGGATCGTATTTTTCTTAAATTACGAACACCTAGTATGTATTACTAAAAACAGTTTCCAAGAGGCCAAAGGTTGGTTTTAAATCTTCGTTGACTGTCTGTGTATTTACTAATTTAATAGTGCCAGCACCTTTGCCCTATGTTAATTATTTATTTATCTGTCGTGTCATCTTACGCAAGGTCGGGGCTAGTTACCCACGGACCCTCCGTTTCCCGTGTTCCCTACAGACTTAGCTTATGAAATGTCTTGAGTATAATTAGATAGAGATTATATGGTAATATAAAAATAATTACAGTTAAGGTGTGTACAAACATTCGTTTAAAAAGGGTTCAGCTGCAGATAAACCTTAATTCTGTTATAATTTCTGTTGCTTAAAATTCAATAATCGTATTAATTAAGATAAGAAATTCATTTTACAAATCGAATAATTTAGGTTGTAAAAATGGATTACTTTTTATGGTGTAATAATTACTTATTGTTCTTACTGAATTTGGGATCCATTGAATGTGGAACTGTATAGGAAGTTAGAATACTAAGACTAATGGTAAGGCCCGATCCAAGAGTTACCATTGTAATATAAAGCATATAATTCAACTAAAGAACCTGGTCTCTTCTTGATTGGGCTTTGAAGTGTGAATTACTAAATCTCATAGATATATGTATAAGCTCGCGAATGCATTGGAATCTTCAAGGTTGAACTATTTATTAATAGTTGTGAAAAACTCATAAGACGAGCGAAGTAATGGCTAATTCAGAATTCAGAAATTCCAGCTAACAAAAATTAAAGGGAATTTATGAGCCGCCTTAGGGTTTGGAGGATTGACATCATATTAGACGGACTATGGATGTGATCTAAAGCTAGAGGCATGAGGGTTCTTGTAATTATTCTCTGCACTAGTGTTAATAACTATAAGGATGTTAGGTGAGTATTCGGTCCATTGTTAGGTGTATTCTTGAATCCGCTTTATCATTTCCTTTCTTGGAATCTGATATTGCTAGTGTATTGTTGAATGCGGAAGGCCCCTTTCTCTAACAATTGATTCTTATGGAAACAAAAGAAAAACAATCCACTTCCTAAGATCCTCCTTCTTACTGCCTTAATGTTCGTATTAATGTGGTAATGATGGCGTTAAATGATTGGAACTTGTGATGTGCTTTGGTTTACGATTTCGGATTGCATGTAGGTGTTGCGTTATTAATCACTTGTAACCAATCACTAATTGATCATAATTAATAATGAGTAATGACTTTAGAAGATTGCGTTGATCTCAGAATTATAAATTTAGATTATTGATTATTTCCTCAATGATAATGCTACCTCCCTTCATTATTTGATTAAAATTTTTGATGAATTATTTGTTAATTAATAAACTAGTGATGTACAATTGCACAACAAGGACCCTGAATGTTACCTTAATGGGGTACCTGGATGACAACCATGATCTCTAGTTGCGCGACGCATTGGCCTTAAGACTAGGGTGGTGTGCAGCCCCGTTCAACTAATGTTGTACCGGGGCGTAAACTCATGTGTGCGTAGTCTGCTAAGTGTCGGGCAGGCTGTAGACACCCCTGTGTAGCCTAGTGCATAAGCCTGTTGTGTAATTGTCAATGCTTGTTGTTATGTCGAGCATCTTGTGTCCGCTTGTGGTGTTCATAGTGGTTGCATCTTGTTGGTCGTCGAGTGGCGACGTATAATCTAGAGTGTCTGTTACGTCTACACGCGCACATACCTTAACTGGAAAATAAAATAAAGAAAAAAATAAATAAAAGAAAATTGCACCCATTTTCAGGGTTGTTGTCGTAACCAGGAGGGGTGTGACAATCATTCTTAAAATTATTCTCTCCTACCATTCATACTCACATGTTGTCATCAACATACATGTACTTGGAAAGATCTGAGTTGTAGACAACCAGTAACCTGTGTGAATTGAACTGAAAAGGTGGGTTGTTAGGCCCTTATATTATTGAAAAAGTGGGTTTTTAGGCCTATGTTTTATTCAAGAAGTGGTTTGTCAGGCCTATGACCATTCTCTATAGGTGAAAGAATTGTTGGGAATTTTTTTCCCCTGGTGCCAAGCTGCAGATACAGGGATCTGAGACTTCATGTCCGACCCATTTTTGAAGCTCCAGAAAGGAATTTGGGCTTATAGATGGTCAAATTTGGAATTTGCATCATGCCATGGTGATATTGGGCAAAATCGGGAAAAAGCCCCAATTTCTGCAGTGGAATTATTGGGGAATTTGGTGAGAAGGAGTCAAATTTAGTTTAGAGAAGTCTAATTTGAGTGTAAAGAGAAAAAAAATTCCATAGTAATCTTGGTTTCAAGGCTTCAATGGCATCTCGAGAAAAATTATGAAATTGGACATATTTGGGAAATTTTCAATTTTGGAAACATTGGAAAAAAATTCACATTTTTTCTATATGACGACATCATCATGATGCGGGGGCCATATTTCAGTTGATGTGGTAGATTTTTATTGAAAACATCAGTAAGTGTGGAAACAAACTAATCTCCCTAACTTCAATACGAAGCTAGAACAAAACAAGGCAGAATACAAACTTCACCTTAGACTTCATTGTCATATAAACTAGTTCAAAGAGGGACAAATGACATACCTTTTAAATAATGCTTGATACTTGCTAGTGTCATCCTTGTCGCTCCATATTTGGATTTGCAAGATGGTGAATGTATTTAAGAAGCACAAACAAGAAAAGAGAGAGAATAAAGATACATATATATTCCAATGAATTATATGTATAAGATCAAGGAGTTATACAATAACAGTAAACACACATTTATAGGGAAGAAATATATTGTTGCATTATATTAAATGGAAGTGGAGAATACAACCCATTCCTTGATGTTAGAAGGTCCCTTCCAATGGTTCTTTTCTCCAACACACACACCTTTACTCCAATGCCTTTGATGAGGAAGATCCACAATATGACTTAGAGAGCCAAAGAAAAATTATTTCCAGTATAATATATAGCAAAATTATTCATGCATAAGCAAGACTTAGCCTTTTCCATAAGAGATCCCTCTTTATATAGGGTGAAAAAGGGATGGATGAGGAGATTAGGATGATCCCACTAAATCAAATAAGTGAGTAAGATCCAAACAGATCGGAGGCCACCTCATCTTCTAGAATATTCCCTTCTAGAACATTCATGAATTTCCCTTTTACCTTGATTAAGAATCGTCGCACCCTATGCACAGACATCCTGTGATGACGCCAAAATACATATTTGGTGCAGCATGCAAGGATCAAGAATCATCACAACCCAACCATAGAGTAGGGTGTGACGATCTCCTTTGACATAGATTTTAAGGAAGAAAATCTAATCCACTTTTCTCATGGAGAAAATCTCTTTTAGTGTTTTCAGGGAACATGGAAGTGAGTCATGCACATATCGTCAGTTGATCATTAGGGTGACCAAAATAATGTGTAAAATAATTCCCCCCAAAGTACGAAGTTGGAACCTATGAAAAATGAAATACTTTTTAGAATGTGTGTGTCGAAAACAAGTAGCGCATTAGTCAGGAACCTGCAAACAATCAAGCATCTGCATAAAAATATACCATATTTTGAGTAGGCATTCCCATACTTAGAATAGAAGTGAATCTAATCATAAGTTTGAAGTGATTCATGGACACTAAACATACACTGTGGATCCATGTCATCATGATTCAACATAGCCATGATAAATACACTATGGATTTATACTCTTAAAGAATTAAAATTCAAAGATAGACACAAGACATATACAATGGATATATGTGTCAGTTCAAACTTATGAATACTCTGTTGCAACCTTGAATAATATGGGGAGATCCAAGGTTTTCATTTCCATCATCCCTAAGTACAAATATAGCCATGTGATTATAGGTGTCAAAGTCAACCATGGTAGAAACCACTTTATTACCAGTCATTAATGAAAACCGTTAACAAGTGCGAGGGAAATCACCATTGATGTCAATGAATCCCAAGGTACTCTAATACTATCAAACGAGTGTGAATGAATCATTTGAAGTCAAACACTTAATGAAATGTTCCAATCAGGGGCCAATGATGTGAACCCACATTGAAAGAGAAGAGACCTGCCATTGAGGCATGAAAGCTCCAAGTTACTAAATAATTTCTAGGTCTTGTTCCTGGATAACGAGTTGAAGTCGACAGGAAAAGACTCATCAAGGAGGGACTTAATGTATCCTCAATAAATGAAACAAAATATGTAACATATTTGAAGTATATTAGAGTGTGAAGTGATTCAGAACTAACTCAGCGAAGGCTGACATGGTAGAAAATTTAGAACTGTAGATGGTTGAATCGATAGAAGTCTTGTTTAGGCTGGACTTTTCTTGAACATATGAATGACATGAAAATTGTCTTGGCAACATTGACTCAAGGAGGACCCAACATATGAACATGTGGATAGTCAAACAAGAGACAAATGGATTTCCCAACCTAGATATAGTGATGAAGGGGGGTGTCATGTTCAAGAGAGACTTTACTTCCACTAATAAAAATACATATACACATTTCTTTCCCAATTCCCCCCCACCATTTCTGGTGAGTACCTCGTTATTTTTACGCAAGATTGAGGAGGATAACATATTATTGTAATGTAAGCTCATCCTTTGCATGAATCCCCTGGAGTATGTTTAACGAACCCTAAGAAGGAGTGGTTCGATCCCATATGGGCCTTTCAATGTTGGTTTTATGAGTCCAAAGAAATAAAAATCAGGGGTTTTTCATGTTTAGAGAGTCTAAAAAATACTTAAAGAAAACTCCAAAATGTCCTTTTTCATAATTTAGTCTGACAAGACCAAAAACGAGTTAATATACCACTCATCAAACGTTTTCTTCAAATACTTTTATGAGATTGAAAAGAACAAGGTCGCTCGACTATCTTTTAATTTTTGGGAAGCTTGAAAAGAGCTTAAAGGATACTCCATAGGGTTCATTTTTTGTATTACCAATGCAAGTTTGGAAAAGAGATAAAAGGTTACTCGATTGTGTAACATCCCGCCTTGGCACACTGAGAACACTTATTATTTGAGGACACTTGCTCGCAAGTGATCTGGACCCTTTTTACGTTAGACCTTTTATTTTTGAGTATGATGTGATTGACAGATGACGTGATGTGTTACTATTTGATGTAGACAGGTGCTATTGACTTAGTTTTGTTGAGTGTGCAGGGTTTTGACCTTGAGGATGCAGAGGCATCGGTAGAACCCCTTGGACTCCGGACTGAGTCAGGGAGTGTGCCTTTCGGTTGATATGTTTATTATGATGTTTTCATTTGATTGATGATTTGATATGGACATTTCTGACATGATTATTGGTGATGCAGGCTGACGATAGCTTGCCAGCTTGACTCACATATGGAGTAAAGGGGCCACACACGATTGCAGAGAGGTTGAGGGAGAGGGGTGGACAGCAGCCCTGCCAGCGCCTGCTAGCACTCCCGCCGTGGCTCGAACTGTAGGTTAACGATTACCTAGTTCGAGAGGACCCACGATGCCATGAGGGCCAACTGCGACAGTCGCTCACGATGATTCTAAGGGGCGCGCAATAAGGCGGGGGCCTTATTCCTTAGAGCCCTTAGTCTCCTACTAGTTCACCTGGCGGAGTATTGACTCCAGGGGTTATAGAGGTCTACCAATCAGTCAGTCGGCGAGTGGCACCCTTGGAGCACATGGTGCATCCTGAAGGGCACGTCGCACAAAAGAAACTTAGTCGGTGAGTGGCACCCTTGGAGCACGTGGTGCACCCTGAAGGGCACGTCGCCAAAGGAAAGACCAGAGGCGAGTGGCACCCTTGGCGCACGTGGTGCGACCTGAAGGGCACGTCGTGGTAAAGATGGTTGATGGAGTCAGCCTAATTAGCCCTAAGTCTTTAGCACCTGAATAAAACTTTAAGCATTACCCCTAACCAATTGACGTCTAGCTTAGAATATAAACCCTAAGCCTAAGACCTTCTAGAAACCGGGGGGGAGGGATTTCAGTGTGGCCTTAACAACTGAAAATTCAAAAAAAAAGAGAAGAGAAAACAAAACTCAGACCATCACCCTTCCTTAATCCGTGTCGACTTAATAAAACTGACCTCCATCGCTTGGATATCCCAGTGTCCATCTCCCACATACTTGTCTAGTCCACTTTACCACATCGCCATCCCTCCTCGTAAATCCTCCTTATTCTTTTTGTAAAACATTTACTTTCCCCTACACTGGTTTGCCTTCGCTTAAATCTCTCTTTGATCCTGAAAATACAAATACATTAATGGTCAATTAATTGATATATGCAGGTTTATTCATAAAAAAAAAAAGGGGGAGATGAAAATATAAATAAGTATATTTATTTATATACAACTATAAACCAATAAGTTAAGCATGGGAAAAGGGAAATAAAAAGTTAAATATATTAAACTAATAAAATGAAAAAGGGGGATAAATAAATAAATAAATGAAATGAGCGCACATGCCTTGATCTTAAAAATAAAAATAAAAATCAAAATGGAATATACAAACGAATTAAACTAAAAAAAAATAAAATAAAAATTGAGGAAAGTCAAAAAGGGAAAAAGAGGGGAAAAAAACCGAAGAAAGGGAGATTTAGGGTTTGAGGGAATAAAGGGGATGAGAGGGGAAAAGATAGGGGTTTTTTGTTTTGGCTGAGATGGGATTGCTATGCGGAGAGGGAGACTGACTGATTTTCTTGTGGGATTTGGGAAGCCTCAGCATATTTGTGAGTGGTAGCTCAGCCTTGGAGGCGAGCTGAGGAGCTAGAGACTCTCTGGTTGTGTGTGGCCCCTTTGCGGCTAGAGGGGCTGAGGGGGAAGAAGAGTACCCCTAGCGTTTGGCTGGGAGGTACCGATGGGCTCTTCGTAGTCGGAAAGCAGGAGCAGGAGCAGCAGGAGCGCACGGTCATCTTCGAAGCGGGAGTTAAGGCCACGGTATGAGTTCTGTTTTAGTAGGTTAGAATGTGATATGATTTTTATTTAATGACTGCATATGGATGGAATGGACGACTTAAATCATGTACTTCTGTAGATGTACTGTGGTAACCGTTGTATTATTAAACTCTAAAGTAGGGGCAGTAACCATGTTTTTATTTTTCCGAACCTGGCCTTGCACTCCTCTTAGGGTTTCCTGTGTTTTTATAGATTAAATCGCCTACGTTTTACAGCGAAATTCTTCTGCAAGTTTTGCGGTAAAAATCCCTGCATGTATTGGGTGAACTTGCTCTGCTTGGGATTTAATTCTCAGTGTTCCATATAGCTGTGGGCGTTCTTCGTTTCCTGGAGGCGTTCAATTGTTCCAGTGAGCGTTTTATTTAGATTTAAGAGCATGTCGTGTGTATTCTATTCTGAGACTCGTCCTTGACACTCTCCTCTGTGAGCCTAATGTGAGACTTCGTCTCTGCATTGTTCGGGGCCTTGGCCTGGTAACCTGGTGGCAGAAGATAACTCTTCTGGCTTTTCGTCTGTATGGGGATACAGTGAATTTAATTCTGCAAAATGCGCACCATGTTGCACGTGACAACCTGTTAGCGTAGCTAGGAACACGTGCCTACAGCTGTGCACTCTGGCTAACTTACCCACCTGGATGAATTCGGCAGTAGACTTCTCGGGCCTCCAATTGACGACGCGTTCAGCAAGTAAAGGGAGGGGGTTCTGCGCGAGTCGGATGGGTTCACTCGTTTTCTTTAACCATTCTTGAGTCTCGAATTTGGGCTATGTTAATAAACCTCGACTCTGAAATTAAACTGAAATTTTCTTTTCCCTATTCTTACCGTATGAGAATGCCAGGTTAATGGCACGAGAGGCCTCGAGAATTAGCCTCGGCCGGGCCTCTACCTAGGGGTCTCGTTGCTTGGGTCAATGGCTGTTAGCGGCCTGTCCAAAGTTTACGTGGTCTGTTTAGTCGACGGGGACGCATCGATAATAGATGTTTCCAGGAGTCGTGTTTCCAGTTAGAATCACTGGAAGCAGGCGTTGTTTGCTGGTCGATTAATGAATTTAGTTAACCCATAGCAACCCGAAGTTGCTTGGCTTTCGGTGGACCTAGCATATGCATCTTCATATGTTCATGGTTCTGAAAGGAGTAAATGCTACTGGTGCCGAATCGAGTTCATATACTGTCTGTTGCCATATTTCGTAAACTGTACGCCACGTGCAGACTAAATGATAATTGTGTTAGACATCTAAGCTAGATTCCACGATGAATGTATGAGCTATGGAAGCTCTCTAAGATCAATTTCGTGACTGACCCATGTCTTTCGATTAATGAAATATTGTTGTTGGATTTCGTTCTAACTACCGTTCCCCATTTAAGACTATTGTCACCCAATTTTGGCTAACCGTTCTTCATTACTGTTAATGTAAAAAGAAAATAATTAAACTGGAGCGGGTCTGCTGAAGAAAACCCGTGCGCTCAATTATATTTTATGAAATTTTTGCCTTTCTAAATTATTATATGTATCGAAATGTTCTTATGCACCCGCTCTAACAGTCAATCCAGAAAATGAGGAAATAATTCTACTGTAAAAGGGGCCGTGAATGCTGGCAGAATGATCCAGAATTGGGATTATTCAGATTGAGTGGTTGAAAAATTTTTAGCACTGACCGATTAGGTATTGCCGACAGACTTTAACTCATATCGATAGCATTTATGATAGCGTCTTGGCGTTGACGCGCTGGGCAGGACCGTTATGCTTAAACAGCCATATAACATTTATTGACCTCATCCTATTCTACTCCAGCGACCCCGACAATACTCGCCCACCGTTTTCTAGATCGGTAATAACAAACCACCTTTGGGATGCGTACTGCTCCAGAATATATTAAGGTGACCTTGTGTATAACGATAATTTACGGGAGTTGTAATGCTTAGTGAAATCGGCGATAAAGATTACAGTGTATACTAATTGGATGATAATTAGAATGCAAGGTTTTATTGATTTATAATAGGTTGGCAATTTACAGTTCAATAATTTCAATTTTACAGTTACAATCATCCCTCATCAAAATCCTGACAGATTAAATAAAAAGCTAAAAAAAATAATAATAAAAAGTTAAACTACATCAGCGTGAAGGTGCATTGCATTCATAGAATGACTTCGTAAATACCTTCGGGAATAAAAATAAATTATAAATTCGTTGTAAGATAGTGGAAACGGAATTATGTTGATTTATTACTTTAAATCTAAATAAAGTTGTTGATTTTTATTAAAATCAAAATAACATAGTTGATTTATTATTTTAAAATAAAATAAAAATGATCAATTTTATAGCAAGATTTTTATTTTAGGATAAGATCAGTTATGAATGATATTTTTAAAAAGTTTGTATATGATTTAGGGTTGGGATTAGTTTAACCCAGTCTATAAAGATTATAGCGCTTATTAACAATGAAGGATTAGTTAGAATGTTGGGTTCACAACGATTATTAAATAATTAATAAAGTGCCCTTGTGTTCAATAATAAATGCATATCTTGTTATGATTAAGAAACTAGAACCATAATGATTGCAGTGTTGTTAATTTAGATTGATTTTAGGAACGATTAAGTGGAGTGCTATGTTAGGGCTTCATTTTTACCAATATCCTTGCTAGGATTGATAGGAAGGGTTAAGCTTGTTTATGTTGTTGGGGCGTTGTAGTATTTTTCTAATAATAATGAATTATCATGAGGGTTACTGTGGGATGAAGAATTGCTTATACAAGGACAAATGTTATTATGCAATTGCGATATACATTCAACCGAAGTAGGGGTTGTTTTATATCTGCAATTAAGAGGGATTGCTTAAGTATTCTTAAGAAGGAAACTCCTTGGGCTTTAGGTAGTGGTTGTGAATTATGGGGGGTAGTGAATTTTATTAGATTGTTCGGAACTATGTAAGAATGATGTGCTCGTGAATTAAAAAAAGGGGTACTGTTAGGGTTAGGAAGATCATGGTAATAAAGCTAATGTATTGAATGGAGTTAGTGTAAAGAGTTAATTATGATCTAGGAGATAATTATATCACCCTTTTATATCATCATGTAGGGATGATATTATGGTTAGAACTAGGAATTTGTTCGGTAAATTCTTGAGGAAGGATATAGCAGTTAATTGTTGACCATAAATGAATTTCGGAAATGATAACTTAATTGTAAGGTTAGTTCAAATAATGAGATGGTACTTCGTTTTCATTGGTTGCAAACTGATTTCGTTAAACCTGGCATTGTTGATTATATCTTAGGGAAATGATACCGCATTATAGAGCAATTGTAGCGATAGGGTTAGTTACTAGGAAGGGTGAGTTTCCAATGCGAATAATTGTGGAGAAGGTTAATGGCCAAGAGTATCGACGGTTAAATTATTGTCGTGTAGTAGTATTGTAAAAGGGATGTTACTAGGTTTCTTTCGCTGGCAGCTTACTTGGGTAAGATAACAGATGTTGTCGTAGTGTCATCAACATGATTATAATACGCCGGAACTCGACGGAAGGTAAAGTATTGAAATGCTAAGGTAATATTAACCTGTTCAACCTTGTGGCGACGATGATGTAGTTTATGTATTAAGTATAGTGAATAAATGCTTGGTGATTTTTCTAACGCCAGTCATTGTAATATAGAGGTGCTACGGGTATGATTTCTTGTTGTTATAATATCATCCTAAATGCTAGTAGAAGCTTGCGCTTGTAATGTATTAAAAAGTGTAATTAGATTTCATGACTTAATAGTGGGTATTGAGATTGGTTGGGAATTATCAATGGTTAATGTACGTGTTGAGTTATGAAATATTAATTGGAGTAAGTGATCGGTAATTAATCACAGTGGAGTCATAGTCGATGCCTTGTCTGAATTTCAGTTGGGTCGTTGTCTAAGTGCTTCCGTCTTGCGTCTTCTTGTTGTGATGGTTGTGGTTGCGTCTTGTCAGTCGTCGGGTGGCGACGTGGAGTCCAGGGTGTCTGTTTCCCTTCGTACATGAGCGCACACACCTTTAAAACAAAAAAAAAAATTGCACCTATTGTCCGAGTTACTGTCGTAACAAGGAGGGTCGTTACAGATTGCATTCTCATGGTTTCATGAGTGTGAGAAAGAATTAAGACCATGCTCAAATTTTTTCCTAAAATATCCTAAAATTATATGTACATAAGAAAAACACACAAAAATGACCAAAAATGGAGGATCCATGTCAAACATCCTATCCTTAGCTCTTTGTATATGTAATGGGACTTTAGGGCATAGGTAAAATATTCAAAAATAATTTAATTTGCAATAAAAATGGTAAATAGTAATAAAAATAGGTCAAAATAACCCATTTACCATTTCATTTTGCAATTTCACCCAAATATTGCCCAAAATGCTAATTTTCTTCCAAATTTCAAGCGTCGATTCGGGAGTGCCTGGTGGACCATTTCACAAACCGCTTCCATCAAAAAGGTAATATCTTGCCCCTTTCACATTTTATGGTTTAAAATTTCATTTGTAATGGTCTAGTTTTGAGTTAAGGTCGATTGTTTTGGAATCCTTGTGCTTTGAGATCGTCGTAGGCTCACACTATCATGAACTGTGACGATCCCAAATTGTCGCAGGGGACATCAACTAGTGTGTGATGATGTTTCTATGTGTAAAAGAAAGCACCTGTGACGATCACAACTCAATTTTTTAAAAACAAAAATGAGTTAGGAAAACTTCCAAGTTTTGATTTTTTATGAATCTAATCATCCTTTGATGTTGCTTCACAGGTTTTCCTCAGTAAAAATGCTCGAGTGGAGGGAACATGAGCATGAGGAAGAAGAATACTTTTCCAGAAATGACCTGAACACTGTCATGACACTCTGAGAGTGTGTTTTACTCAAAATTTTCAAAGTTCAGGGCATGAGAGCCCAACTGAGACTGATGGAGTACATATTCCACGTGTGGGATGTCAATGAACAAGTCTTTCAAGTGGGTGTGCATACACTCACCTTGGATATAGATGAAATTTACTTTTTGATGGGTTTATCTTGCCGATTCTCTCAAGCATCACTCTCGGGAAGTAAGGGTGGAGGAGAACCCATGGACTATTATGTTGCACACCACTATGTGCCAGGTAAAAACAATCATAGTGGAAAGGTTTCCTTTAGGGATGTTTGGTATTTACCATTGAGAACCATCCTCTATACTATCACCCGAATGGCAGGGAGTGTGGATCCCCACATGGCTTTGAAAAGCCACTTTCAGTACTCCATAGAGTGTATGGAGCCTCGGGTCTTAAATTGGTGCGAGGGTCTCTTGAATAATATGAAGAAGCAATTGACAAAGTGTCAGAATGGTCAGTTGAAACAGTTTGGTTATGGATCCATTTTAGTATCCTTATTCCTGGAGAGGGTCCCCGACTTACGTCTATAGGTGCAATGGGGCATACTTGATCCACAAGATACATGGATGAAAAGATTAGTGGATTTGATGGCTCGTCACAGTGGCGTGCCTATCATCAAATATGACGAATATTTCTTCCAGTGGATGAGAGGTTAGCTAATCATGGTCGAGGACTATGCTTATGCTGGGATGGACTTCCATGGGGATCATGAATTATCTCTACCTAAGGGATCTCAATGGGGAGACATAGGTAAGAATAAAATTTTCATTATATCATATTTTTGATATTTTAATTATAAAATGTTTTTTTTATGTATCGAAGATTAATCAAGTTCTCTAAATAATGTAGATGTGGCACCTTATTTTCCTCTGGGATCATCTCCCATTCATAGGTAAGGATATATAGGCATTGTGGCAGTTTTAGGAGTGTTTTTGAGGATCTCGAGGAGATAGAGAAGAACCTAGAGGGATTAACCATGAACATCCCTGATATCACGGGGGGAGAACTTCCTCAGCGCTACCAACGCCATACAGTTGGCGTATCAACAATATCTATTGGTCTATTGCTATGTAGAGTGGCATGGGTAGTTGTTTGTTACAATGATCAACATCCATGATGCTTTTGTATATGAATCCATGAGCTTCACTATTTTGATATTTTGGTATTATGACAAATAATTTTTGTATCTTTTGACGTATTAATATAAAGTTCCTACCGACTTACTTGTATTTTTAAAAATGTGTGTTTGATTTATAAATGGCGCAAATGTTTGTCTAACAGATAATTAGCCAATTCAGATGTCAATGTGTTTATAGATATAGGAATATATTCATACTCAATATAATCAAAATGTCTTTCTAAGAGGATAATTCTTAAGTATACATGTAATGATGTCAGACTTAGGATAGAATAAACGTTACTCAATTGCAACACTACTAATTGTGAATCAAGTCATACAATAAGATGACGAATTCCAAATGAAATGGTGTTAGCTAATAATTTGATAATTGCATTGTATTCCACGATATTATTAGTTGCACGACCAAGGAAAACACTGTGTAGATTAATCAACTCATTCATAGGTGCATTGATTTCCCATGCAACAGACACTAGGTTTTGAGTACTGCAACTAGCACCATCAACAAATCTGATATAAGGTAGCAAAGACACCAACATCTAGAAACCAAGAACAATGCAAGGTAAGTAGCTAAAAGGAAGAACAAAAAATGAAAATAGCACACTAGAGTATGATACACTAAAAATACAAAGCACTCATGCAAAAATAGTTTAATCATAATACTTCTTTAAGTAAAGCCCATTTCTAGGTTCACTCAAAGGAATTCCATCATAATCTACCAGCTCATAAGCCCCTTTATCTAACACTCGTTTAACGATATAAGGGCCATGCCACATGGGCTCAAATTTACTGGCCCCTAATAAGTCATGATCATGTTCGTAAAAGAGAACCAAATCACCCTCAGAAAAAATACTTGGTTTTACATGCTTGTCATATTAAGCTTTGACATGTTTATTTTTAGTTTTAATGACTAAAGTAGCATCACGATGAATCTCGTCTAGTTGCATCAAATACAAGAGACGTTCCTCTTCGACAGAGGTGTTAGGAAGAAGTTCGACAACTAGTTTCAAAGATGGTATTTCACATTCAATCGAAAGAATAGATTCGGTACCATATACTAACTGGAAAGGTGTGAACCTTGTGGAAGATTTAACAAATGTCTGATAGGCCCATAATTCTAAGAAGAGCATCGTGTGCGAGCTTGACTTGTGAATTCCTAACATATGTCGAAGAATAGTAGTGAGAACTTTATTGATTGCTTCAACCTAGACATTGACCTATGGATAGTAAGGTGTTGAGTTTTCATGTCGAAGACCTAAATTCTCGGTAAGTTCAGACATCATGAAATTGTGAAAATGACTACCATGGTCAGTGACAATGGCTTGAGGGACACCAAATCTAGTAACGATATGATTGAATATGAACAACATTGTAGTTTTCTCGGTATTATAAAATGTACGCATCACCTCATCCCATATAGTGAAATAATCCATGACTATGATAATGTATCCATTCCCTCATATGAGTGAGGGATACATCTCATGAAGTCAATGCCACATTTAGCGAATGGACCAACGAAAACTATAGGGTAAAGAGGAGCAAGATGATATCAGATCTTATTGGTATACGTTTGACAAGCGTGGATTTTCTGAACGATAGTAATTCAATACTTAAAAAACCAAGTCTAGAAGTAACAACATCGCAATATCTATTGGGCAATGGAATACCCAGACATATGACCGCCACATGCTCTAGAATGGAAGTTATTCAAATCTTTCTCGTCTTCATCATAGGTTAGACATCATCAAAATATCGAATCAATACCATGAAGGTAAAGGGTATCACCAAGGATAATGTATTGATGGGCTTGAGACCGAATATGATGATGATCTACACTAGAAATATCAGGCCGAAAAGTTTGGGTTTGGAGATAAATGATAATGTATCCATACCATATGTTGTCATAACTGATTAGAAAGAGAGACTCATCAGGAAAGGAATCCTCCACCACAGTTTCTATCTCAGTAGAGATAAGGTCACATATCAACTCGGAAAAAACCAAATATTTCTTTGACTTGGCTGACTCAAACTCCAAATCAAACTCCTAGACAATCACTATCCATTTGGAGTATTTTCCCCCCAACAATTGTCAAGTAAGGATGTGTTGCATAGGGTTGCAATCAGAAATGACTATGGTTTCATGCAATAAGATATAATGATGAAAACATTGAACATCTTGAACAACTTCCAAGGCATGTTTCTCCAAATGCATATATTTTGTTTTGGTGGTCATAGGACTCTAACTCAAATAGTATATCACATGTGAATCATGTGAATCATCCTCTTGGACTAGAACCATAGTGAAGGTAGATTTTTAAGAAGCTAGGTATAAGAAATAATATCGACTATAATTAGGAGGAAATAAGAGTGGTGTACAGGTTAAGGCAAGTTTCAATGCTTCAAAGGCTTTGTTGGCAGTTTCGTTCCATACAAAATCATGACACTTATTAATAAGTCGAGTAAAACCTTTCGTTAATTCAGCATAATTTGGGATGAATCGACGTAAAAGTTTGTCTTCCATTGAAAAATTTGGAGTTGGCGTAAGGTAGAAGGAGGAGGCAAATTGAGAATAGCTTCAACATTCAGAGGGTACACCATAATCCCATCTATAGAAATGATAAAACCAAGAAGTTGTTTGGACTCCATAAAAAAATGCATTTATGTGGATTCAATTGTATGTGATAATAGAAACAAAAGAGAAAAATGGCCCGTAAATGTGTTGGGTGATCTTGACAATGCATGGAATGCGCCAATAAATCATCTAGGTAAGGTTGTACAATGTGCTTAATATCATGAAAAACATACGACATAGAGTGTTGAAAAGTCGCACCAGCATTATTGAGACCAAAAGGTAATAAAATCAGTCTTATGTTGATCCGCAGGTAAAATATTGATTTGATTATAGCTGGAGAAACCATCCATCAAAGAGAAGATTTCACTCCTGACACAGTCGTCAATGATCTAGTCAACGGAAAGCGTTGGATAATTATCTTTGGGACAAGCCTTGTTGATATCCCTATAATATACACAGACATAGATTGTGCCTTGTTTCTTTGTAACATGAACAAGATTGGACACCGAATCAGTCAAAGCCACAGGATATACAAAACCATATTTAAGAAGTTTTTCAATTTCGAGTTTACTAGCAACAACTTTATGTGGATGTACTGGTCGAAGTCTCTGTCAAACTTTTTTATCATTCGGGTAAGTCTTTATTTAATCTACAACAATATTTGGATCAATTCTAGGAATCTCTTCATAACTCCAGGAAAAAACATCACGAAATTCTTGCAAAAGGGCCTTGTAAATGCGGATCTCATCAGTAGAACATGCGGTATCGATATGAACATTTTCCACGATTCTGAGTTTAATTGAAATATCTAGAGGGATGGTGGGTGAAATATTTCCCAATTTCCCTTCATAAAAAAAATCGTGTGTTGGTTCAGGAACAAGGGGAGTATTAACGACACTATACAAATTCGAAATCCATTTGTAACTCTCTATGGTCTCGGGTTCCAAGAAGAGGATAGAATGATGATGCCCATCATCCCATGGGGTATATTCCATAGACATGAGTGTCGTGATCATATCGTAAGTGTGAAACACCACATGAAATGTATCCGAAGATGTTTCTAAGAGATAACGAGGAGAGGGAGCTACTGTAACATCCCCCAAAATAAATTATTTTTAAGTTTCAAATTTCTTAGGAAATTATTTCCTTTTTTAGTAAATTTGAAATTTGGAAAATTTTTGCCATTTATGGCAATTCAAAACTTTGAATTTAGTTAATTGTAATTAATGATTATGATTGTTGGGCAGAGATCTGATTTGACCCAACTAACTACTTGATTATGATACTTGTATGAAACAAAATATTTTATAATTATTGTTGAAGGACAAATGGAACAACCATGTTAAAATCAGTTGACCATGACTCCATGAGTGGGGAACATGTTTGAAATACCTCATGGCTGATTATTACAAGTGGAAAATCAATAATTTGGCCATTAGAAGCCCCTGAAAGTCAGGGATTTGGAAAGCTACGAAAATTCCCAAAGGGGGAAAATACCTACGCAAAAATGAATTTGCATGTATGGCATATGGGAGGAGGCAAGACGATGCCTAGTATACTGGGGGTAAAAGGAATTATCTCTTGATGTTATGATCATTGTATTCTGAGTGTGAGGGAAGGAGAAGTAACTGAAGCGGAAGAAATATTGTGGAGGAGAAGTTTTGAGTTCTCCCTCATGGATTCAATGTCAGGCTAGGGGGAGAATGAGACAAGTGATTTGGTTGTTCTATTATAAGGTTGGGAGGAACGTGGTTGTTCCTTTTGTTATTTGGAAACTCTTCAGATATGTCATCCTACCTTTTTCTCTGGTTGAATGTTATATGGTTAATAACTGATAGATTTCATCTATTTAATTATGGATAGAAGTAATACTATGGATGCAAATCTGGTTGAATGTTGTTGAACTTAAGACTGACCAAAATGCCTTTAAGCCAATTCTGAATGAATCATCTCTGCTGGATTAGATTTCTGGGTGAATGTTGTTTTCATTGGTTATACTAGCTGAAAGGATATAATTGGCTAACTTCTAGAAGAACGGTTCTATAGATTAGGTTTCTAGTATAATAAGATAAAACTGTATGACAAACCCTCACAATGTAATCGTATGTACTAAGTAAACTACCTATGTGCGCAATGTGAATGGAACTGGATTGTATAGACATATATATGTATGCTTATGTACCTATAGGTAGCTATACACAGAGTCGTTGTTTTTAATTGAGATTTCCATTCATGTACCTATTAAACCATAATCAAAACGAAACGCTATGTATGACATAAATCACGATCAATCTATATATATATATATATTATATATATATATATATAGAAATATAAATATATTTATGTAGATATATATTATATTTGGAAACCGTACATTATGAATTATAATGGAAATGAACATCTACAGACTTATTCCATGAAGTTTTTAGATGCTAGATACATGATAAAAACGGAATACGTATTTTCCTAATTTTTACGATTTTTCCATTAGAGCAAGTCTTTACAGATTCGGTTATTCATAAACAGATTTATGTGTTCTGATATAAGATAATGCAGAAATAAAAGGTTCCATAAAGGAAAAATAATCCAGAGACATACAAATTGCGTAAGCATATAACTAAGTCTTTAAATTTCGCATCTACATGAATAACCAGAGTAAAATGGTTCGAATTGTTTTATAAGATCAAATTAATTTCGAGAGTAGATGTAGAGTAAAACTTCAATACACAAATATATCTTAATACCTGGATACAAAGTCCTAAGTACAAGCACATCTAATATACAGGAACAAAGACTTTGAAGTGGTAAATATTTCAACCATGTCATAGTAAGGGGATTGACCCTTATGTCCCTCTAACAAGAGAGAATGTACAAATAACCAGTTGCGTAGGAGTCTAGTATGATTTCTCCCCACAATAAATGTATGCTAGGACTAATTTATCTCATTCGATAGAACTTGAGATACTATTATTGTGGAAGAGAATGATAAACAAGAACCCGACTACCTCTTGCACCAATCGATGTTCTAGAATCCAAAGATATCCAAGGCATCCATATCCTGTAGAGAGACCCATAAGGTTTTATTAGTATCAATTAATGAAATAAAATAACTGTAAAAAAAATTATTACGCAAATGAATTTTTCAGACTATACTTAGCTGATGGATTTTAGAAGTAGATTGCATCCTTCCTCCTTGTATCCATGGAAAGGTAGTCATAGACTCAAAAGGGTGGAAAGGGATAAGAGTCGCCTGATGGGTCCCCTCACAGTTAAACAAGTCCCCATCATTAGATTGTAGCAAACAAAGTTTGAATCATTTGTTTTCCGAAAAGAAGTGAATAATCATATGCTAAACAAGAGTAACTAATAAGTATTGTACATTACTAAACGTTCCCTATAGGTTCACCCTTTTTACGATAGAGTAAGAGTTCCTAACTAATTTTAATTTGGTTAGGAAGAAAACGAAATGAAGTCACGGATAGAATCTTGAGAAAATGGGAGATCTTTCCCTTGAAATAGTTTTTAAATAATAACAAAACAGAGTTGGACATCCAAGACTGTAGGACCATAGGCGAGGGTAAATCCTCAGCCATACTCGAAATATATTTATACGTGTTGTAGAATAATAATAGAAATTGTGTTACACAGATCATACTTAATATGACTTATTAAAAGGAATCTGGAGGGTATGTTTACAAACGTTAATTTCATCACTTAGATTTAACTCTTAGCTTCAACCTTTTCTCCTAGGAGTCCTTGGGAATGCAAAGAGCATGTTACCGGTCGAAGTAGTATGGGAATAGTTAGGCAAAGAGGACACTTTGTGCTTGTGGTAGATAGGGTTATAGAGAGGACACCCTGTGTCTTTTTCTCAACAAACAAAAACCATGGTAAGCACTAGAGAGATGCAGAACATGAAACTTGAATACATTGAAACTTCTACAGGGATTTATGATTCTTCTTTGCATAACTATAACTGAAGGGAAGACTCAATGTTAGGAGAAGAATAAGGTAAGTGACCTTCCATAGGGTCAAAGAGTCCAGTATCCCACTAAGGAAGATAACCCAAGAAAACTCCTGCAATATATAGTCAATACTAAGAGTCCAAACTATGCATTGCCGAAGCAACATTATCTTCGAAGGGCTCAGATAAAGGACTACCTTCCATACACAAAAAAATTATTATAATACAAAGGGTTCCTAAAATTATTAACCAAAATCTCTTACCTCGCTTAAAGAAGTTCCTGATGGTATTGGTCGCCAAACATATTTCCACGAGAACGAGCCAGCATCATAAGCATTGGAGATACACAGAGAAAGAATCGATAACCACAGTAACCTCAAACACAGTCGCAGGGCAAACAGAGCCAACATCAAGAATGAAACAGTAGCCTCAGGAAAGCCTCATCTACTAGTCTAATGGCGATTAATGACGGTCTGTAACTAAGTTCTATGGTTAGGGAAAGGTGGAAAAATTTTAGAGGGCCACATTAAAACATGCGATAGTCCTGAGGAGGTGCGCTATAGAATGCCTTAAATGCTTGGGAAGAGTCTATTACAGCATTTTGATCATATCCAAGATAATCTTGGCTCAGACCATGGAAAAATCACAATGACAGACAGTCTGGAATTTCGTTTTAATCCTTATCTCTAGTTTGGTTAGAGTTCTTTTACGTTCATCAGATCTGTTAAGAAGGTAAAAACATTATTCCAAAGTTAGTCCGTATGGGAACAACAGTTAAGTATGAGTGAATAATATATATAACCAACCCTTAGTTACCGCCTTCCAAATCATAACACTTGCACGTAATGGTTGTCACATTGATCGTAATTCGTTCATTAAGTATTTGTCACCTACTCCATAGGAAGTTGTTTTTGTCACTTCAGAATTTAAGGATTTTCATACGTTGATACCCCCCCCCCCC
>CBVK0100646777.1:0-12925 GCA_900067695.1 Picea abies
TATATATATATATATATTTACCAACATAAAGAAAATGTTAATTCTTAATATTTTTAAAAATATTAGTTTAAAAAATGTCAACACTCGAGATGAGATTGAATGACACATTCTATATCACTAATATAAGAAGGGAACATGGGACAAATGACAAAAAAAAGATGTGGCACATTTCAATGCAATATCAAGAGTGTTGTATTGTAAAGATCCTACATCTTTTCTTTGTTGATGATGTTTTCATCATGACAAATGGTTCCTTACATGAATGGAAGGAAATAAAAGACATTCTGAACATCTTTTGTAGTGCCTTGGGTTTGAACATAAACTGGACAAAGTTGACCTTTCACTATGCCTGAATTCAAGAGCAATCCTTGGAACTTTTTAAAGAAGTCTTCCGATACAAATTCATAGACCTTTTTGAGGGATTTAAGTATCTTGGTTACTTTCTAAAAGTTGATTCTTATAAGGCAACAAACTAGACTTGGCTAGTAGCAAAGTTCGAGAAAAGAATTGGTCATTGGTGCAACAGATGGCTCTCCTTAGGAGGCTGCTTTACTCTTATCAAGGAAGTTCTAGAATGCCAATTTGTTTTCTGGATGGCACTGGAAGCCACCAGCCTCGGTACTAGACAATATTAGAAAGTTCACTTACAACTTTCTCTGGTCGAGGTGTATAGAAAAACCACATTTTCACTTATGCAGTTGGGATTTACTTGCCAAACCAAAACACAAGGGAGGCTGGGGGATTATAAATATTTTTCATTTTAATAGAGATTTAGCTGCAAATTCACTCTGGCGTGTGTTGGCGAAGGAGGGGATCTGACATTCGGTTATAAAAGACAATTATCTCCCCCATTGTTCGGTTGCCAACTAGTTCAGAACAACAATTACCACAGCGAGAGCGGCCTCACAGACTTGGAAAAATATGGTGAAGTCGAAAAATCTTATCACTCACTGGCTGTGTTGGAATCTGGGGTCTGAACACTTAGTAATTCTTGGTGAAGATTATATCTTGGGGCTGGAGAATTCCTCTTTCTTATCTCCACAACTCATAACTTCTTTATACTTTAATAACATTAGATACCTTTACCAAGCAAGAGGTATCTCCAAGACAGGGTTTCTATCAGTCAGCTAGAAAACCAATGATGAGATCAGGTTCATTGGTGACTTGACATTGGAATGGGTTGACTTATGCAAGGTGCTATCGGGATTAGGAGTGCAGCTACAAAACAAAGAGGATGAGCTTAAGTGGACTGGGGGAGATAAATCGGGACTTATGTCTATCAAAAATGTTTATACTTCTTTAACAAATAAATTCTGGCATCATACTATTGGTGGCTGGAGAAGACACCTGTGGTCATGGAACATAGCTCAAAAAATCAGATTGTTCGCCTGGCTAGCCATTGAAAATAAAATTCTTACTCTTGACATATTGCAACGGAAACGCTGGAAAGGCCCCAGTATTTGCCAACTATGTTCAAGTGATTCAGAGACAGTGTTGCATCTCTTTGTTAAGTGCTCCTTCACAAGATAAGTCCGGGATAGGATATTTAGTGAACAAAAGTTAAATTTTGTTTGGGAAGGGAACTCTTTAGACGTTTGTTATGAATATTGGGCCAAAAAAGAGAGAAACTATCTCACCCTTCCTTCTTTGGTATGTTGGTTTGTTTGGATGGAACGAAACAAGAAAGTATTTGAAAATGAGATCCCTTCTGTAAGCAGTCGTTTATAAAACACTCGGAATTGTTGCAAACTCGACAACCCCAACAAAAGTGGCAATCCCAAAAAAGTTAAGATCCACTTACAAGGAGGCACACCTGCAGGTTGGTTTGATGGAGCAACACATTCTAATGGTCTTCAGAGTGGAGCAGGGGGATTGTTAAGGATAACTGAAAATTCTTATTACAAATGGACCTTTAATTGTGGTATAGGAACCAACACTAGGGAAGAATTACTCGGAGTTTGGGCTACATTAAACTTGGCAACTAGAATCAACATTGAAAAATTACAATTATTTGGTGACTCCAAAATCATAATCGACTGGTTGAATCACAAAGGAAAACTACAGGTTATTTCTCTTTATGGTTGGAAGGACAGAATCACAGAGCTCCAAACCTTCTTCAGGGAGATCAACTTCACACATATCTATCGAGATCACAACAAGGATGTTGATTTACTCTTCAAGATCGCACTCTAGAAACAAGAAGGAAAAATCACATGCAACCACTGGGTTGATGGACATGAGGGTCCCACTCTGTTTCTAAATCTCTTTTAGCATCTAGTCATCTTATAGTGTTTTATTTCTATATAATCAACTGAAATTTGACAGTTTCTTTTTTGAGGATATACTTGTTTAGAAAAGGGGTTGTCAGAATTACAATCATTTCATTATGTGTCATATGGATCAGATCCTACTTTATGTAATCAGACTCGTACATAATGTTTTCATAGTTTGAAGGTTGTAAGAAACTTTGAAGGTTGTATGTAAATGACTCAGTTTTTTGCCATGTGAACAAATTATATATTAATATAATGAGCAATTTTTCTGTTGGAAAAAAGGGTATTTCAGTAATTACTATTTTTGTCACCTATTGTTAAGCAAGCATAGTTTCAATGCACATGCAAAAATATCTTAAAAAGAGTTGAGTTTGGATAGTAAAATATGAAATGCAATAAATAGATTGGAAAGTTCAATTGGGTGTAACTTGAGTGGTTTTGAGGAAAAGTTGTTACTCTCCTTATTTGAGTTGGAATCCCATTTTTTTATAACATTTCATTAAGCCAATTATGAATGAACTACATATCATCTATTTATAAGTTGTTAACCCAACCTTATACCCTAAAGAATTCCAGATTTACCCTTAATACTATCTTCAAAATGAAAAAAAAATACTACCCATAAAATTTGGGAAAAATTTATGTACATAAAAAAACATAACATTGTGAAAAATGCCGAGTGAAATAATCTATCTTTAGCCAATGAATTCTTACATATAATTAATTAAAGTGCCATGGAATGTTCGAAAACTACTATTAATGAAAAAATACCATGTCATCATAATAAACATTACAAAGCATAAACAATTTGAAAAGATATAAGCTTAATATTAAACTATGCAATGCAACAAATAGAACAAGTGTTGCATGGCAGCGTAGTCCCTGCCAGGTTGTTACAACGGGACTGAGCAGAGACACGTGGGAAGCAGCTTGAATTATAGGTGGTATCCATGTAGAGGATGAGAGGATGACCACAAGACATTGGGTCGGTAGATGACCCCCGAGGTTAATATGCAAACGAGGTAGTTTCTTCCTGGGGTGTGTATAGTTCAAACATGGGACTTAGAAAATTTCTGTCTCAACCGGAATTAGTTTTCTTTGAAATTTATCAAAAATTAATAATGTCTTGCATTAAAGGTTCCTGGAAAAAAGGACCATGAATCACACACATTAAACATTCAAATATAATAAGCATAATTTCCTTTAGCATTCCCAAAATAGTTTTCTTTGAAATTTATCAAAAATTAATAATGTTTGTTACATATTTCTGAAATTTGTTCCATATTTCTGGATATTTAAATGCATTTGTCATATAGACTAGGATTGGGGCTCCCACGGACCATAAAAGAAATAAGTACAAGAAATAGGACTGTAGAAAGAAGAAGTGCGCGACGGTAGAGAGGAAGACCTGAAAAGAAGAAATTGGAAGTTATGAGTCTTTGGTTAGAGATTTCTATTTAAAGAGGAAGACTAATTGGATTGATAAAGAAAACAAGATGTGATCAGTATAGACTTACTATGATGCCGATGCATTTTTTTTGCTATCATCAACGACCACTGGAATCATGCCAACCAGTTGTTTCCCTTCGTCGATGAGCTTGTCCATTCTCCGTTTGAACCATTCTTCAATGTAGCTTCTCATGGGGGCGATGTTGATTTCATCGTGGATTTCTATGTCAAAAATATCGTTTTCTAATTTCCTTAGATCCACATAAATACTATGCAGAGCTTGTGTTCAATTTCTTCATTGTCTGCCGAATAGTCCACTAGCTAGTTCTCGACCTCATCTACACCATATTCAAGGATGTCGTAAAACTTTTCTAAAGACAACCCCTTTAAAATATCAAGTTGTCATCGAAGGATTTTTTGGTCAAGGACAAGGATTTGAGGATGAAGTTTGGGTCTTGAACCTCGTTGGTACTTCCGGCTAAGTCTATTTGGGTCAGGTTTCCGAATAATTCTTCTTTCTCTGATATGGCTTGTTCACATGATTCGAGAATGAGCTACATGTTCTTAACTTTCTTTTGCCAGCATGCTTTTAATTGTTTGATCCGCTTTGGGGAGGGGATACCCTATTGTCTTCTTTTCAGATCTAAGATGTTGATGGCATGGTTGGCAAAAGGGGTCACCATCTATTCATAGAAACATTCTTCATTTTTTAAATTCGTTTGCAAATGTCCGTGCAAATGATTTTCCCTCTTTCGAAAGGAAGCTATATTTTGGGATGTTTCCCAAGCTTCAGTAATTAGCTGCATTCTTTTGTTGATGTTCTTCTCTACAAAGGCTCTACAGGATGTGAGGAGGCTGGAGGATCCTTTTATCTTGGCTGCAAGGGTAGCATGCACGGTTTTTGCTAAAGGACTGGAAAACACCGGGGTAGCAATGAAAGCCTCCTCAAATTCCTTGACTCGACCATTCAGTCTGGCATTCTCCGTTTCAATTGCTCCAATGGAATCTCCAAGAGAATCACCCGTTACACGGTGAAATCGAGAGATTTGGGACAAAAACATTTTCCTAAAGTTAATCTTTGTACGAGATTTGCCTTTCTTATTTGTTACATCTCTCTTTTCAATGATTAAATTTTTAGATTGGCTGTAAAAAACAACGCTCTGGAATACGAAGGATTCATCTTTGTAAAAAATGTTGGTCTCAACTATTTCCATTGTGGAACTATGGTGCATCGTGTTTGCATGTGGGTCAACTTTCTGCAACAGGGCATCCACATAAGTTTCAAGTTGCATGTGCTCACTTTCAATTTTGGGTTCTTCTGCCTGCCCTACAATGTTTTTTCTCTTCTTCGTCAGGGGAAGCTTGTGAGAACTATCAATTTTTCTGCGAGGAGGGTTCTTATCTCCTCCTTCGTTTGAAGATTTCTGGGTTACTTTCTTGCTCGGGTGGCCCGTCGAAACGATGCTCTGTGATGTCATGCTCTTGGGAGTGCTAGACGAGGACTGGCCACTCTTCTCACTAGATCCTTTTCCTTATATGCACAATTCGGTTGCGCTTTGCAATGTATCTACCTCGCAATTGTCAGAAGCATGAGTGTTGTCATCACTGTCTCTGTCTTCGGTCAGGCGTCTATGGATAAAAGAGATTCTAAAGCCAACTGGTAGTAAATGTTCTTGAAAAATCCCATTAGGGTCAAACACTTTTAGCCTTTTAACATATTTTAGGTTCAAGTTCTTGAAATGACCTGCGAATTCGTCAATCTTGTTGACATTTCAACACACGAAGTCCCCAAATTTCTAGGGCAGAGGAATGAACTATTTTTTTCTCTTGTCATGGAAAAAATGCAACCAGTAGTTGTATTCCCTTGCTATTTCTATAACAAACATCTTGTTCGTGATGTGGCATGGAAGGAAAGCATGATTTTCCTTGGAGCCAAAGATCATTATTACACTGTAATTTTCCTTTTGTTTAAGTGTCCCCTTCCTGTCTAAAAACTTGGTTGCCTGGACAGACATCCAGAGAGCATCCTTTCCTAACAATAGATGTTTGAGAACTGAGATAAAGCCATTAAAAACCTCATAAAAAAAATGGGAGGCCTTATGCCTCCACAAGGCATGGTACCATAATGTTACTGGGTCAAATTCATAGTTTATCTTCTTGGACAAAGACAGTTTCAAAAATGAACAACAATGCACTATTGCGAAAATCAAGTAGGATGGCATATAAAATTTATTCGATCCTTTGAATCGTGATAATTGGGAACAGATTTCAATGGAAATTAGCTTTCCCCAATTGAAAATGAATTGTTCATTGACTATGAGTAAAAAATATAAATAACTATATGGGAAATGCTTGCCATGGATTCCTATCCAGTTATTCTTGTAAACAACCAAGCAATTTCCAGAAATGGATTTCTAAAGGAACTGACTTGCAACTTTGTGATATCTTCAGAAACTACTGTTGGGCCTTCAAGGAGCTCGGGTAAGAGGTCCAACCCATTATCATGTTTTTATAGGAATTGTTTGCAGTCTTGTCCTCTGAAGGTCAATGTTGGCTCCGACAATATTAACATCTTGTGGAAGACCTGAGGTGACAAAGAAATGAGAGAATGGTCGCAAATTGGAATAATTCTTTGGCTTGAAATATATTTTTTGGCACACCAAGAGACCACCTCCTTACAGTAAAAAACCTCAAGGACGCAGCTTGCATGAGTGATTCCATAAGTCCAAATCAATTTGTTATGGGCAGAATAGGATGAATAGTAAGAGTATGCCCTGGACTACTGGAAGATCTGGTCCTCACGTTCAAAGATATTCATTGTATCTCCACAGAACTATTTTCGAGTTGCTTCCATAAGTTTACGAGAACGTTGATTTGCTCCAGGCGATGTTTGAAATGAAGAGTTGGAAGGGATAATATAATCCTACGCAAATCTTGGTCCAATGCTTGTGGATGGGAGATCTCCTCGAGACTTTCGCTCATTAATCACAATTTGGATGTTTGTTGCGTGATGCGTTGTTAGCATTAAAGATTAGTAATTGCATACATAGAAGTGCGAACATGGCAGGTACGACAATGAGAAATTAAAGATTAGAGATTTCCTGAATGAGCCAACGCGATGACCCATGTTTTAGATTAACAATCGGAAGGGATAATATAACCCTCTGCAAATCTTTGTTTAATGTGTATTAATGGGACATCTCCTCGGGCATTTCTCTCATTAATGACAATCTTGACGGTTCCTGCATGGTATTTGTTAGCATGAAAGGTTACTAATTGCATATTAAGAAAGAGGTACGAAGGTCACGGGGATGGGAAATGGCAATTGTATGTCTCAGAATTTTTTGAGTGCAAAACGCATAACACGGAAGAGGGAATCATGGGACAGTCTAGAGGGAAATTTGTATATCGCAGAAGTCCGGGTAATGTTTGTAGGACACAAAACAATAGAAGTGAAAACATGAGCCCGCCTATTCGGGAACCTGCAATCGAAAAAGTGGCTCAAGTATGGAATATGGAAACAACTGGGCGAATTCATTTTTGCTAACATATTGATACTTGTAATATATATCCCATTGCGTAGCAAAATATTTTTTACATGTCTCTGGGCAGAAAAGAGAAAATAAGAGAAAATAAATTCTTTTAAATTCGAGGAGTCGAGCTTCATTTAAATTTCACTGTCTTGTCGATGCTTTGCTTTTTAATGACGATCTATATGGTTGTTGCATGATGAACTGTTAGGATTAAACCTTGGTCATTGCATACTTTGAAAGAAGTGCAAAGGTGGCGGGCACATTAAATAGTGACTAAGGATTGGAGATTTCGTGAACCCGCCAACCCGAGGATCCGCGAAAGAGATTCCATGAAATGGGAAAGTATGGAAAGCGGTCGGACGAGCTTCAGAATTAGGGTGACAATGGTTCCCCAGGAGACGAGACTTCCTGAGGGTCAAATTGTATGTCTCAGAACTTGAGTGCAAAATGTGTACCACAAAAAAGGAGATGATATGGGAGTCCGACGATCAATTTGTATATGGCAGAAGTGTGGGAGATCTCCTCGAGCCTTTCACTCATTAATGGCATGTTTAAGGTTCATGCATGATGAAGTGTTATCATTAAAGCTTGCCAATTGCATATCAAGATAGAAGTAGGAAGGTAGCGAGGACAGGGAACAACAATTAAGAAAGGTGAGGGCCCGAGGGTCGAATTGTATCTCTCGGGAGTGTTGACCGCAGATTAGGGCATGAAGGTGCATTCCTGCAGACGAATTGTATATTTCAAAACTTCGGGTACTGTTTGCTAGTCGCGAAACATTGGAAACACAATGCTGAGCCCGCCAGCCCGGGAACCCGAAATCGAAAAAGTGTCTAAGTATGGAACATGGAAATGGTAGGCCGGACTCGATACACAGTAGATGTACCATGTCATGGAGATACAACCAACTTGAGGCTAAGTATTGAAAGGAATGATGGACGATCGGGCTTCTGAGGGGGCATTCCAACGGACAAATCACTATTTGCAAGTCACAGAAGATTCAAAACACAATTTTGAGGCCGTCAATCCGAAACTCGCAATAGAAAAAGTGTCCAAGTATGGAATAGGGAAACGGTGGGCCAGAGTTGTTTTCGCTAATATATTGGAATTTGTAATAGATTTCCCATTACCTGCCAAGATATTCTCTGCATGTTTCTGGACAAGGTCTGTAGCAATGGTTAGTCCTTGAGGATTTTGCTTATTAATGACAATCTTTACGGTTGTTGCATGATGGCGTCTTAGCATTAAACCTTTGTTATTGCATATTTGGAAAGAAGTACGAAGATGATCGGCACATGAAACAATGACTAGGAACTGGAGATTTTATGAACCCGCCAACCCGAGGATCCAAAATAGGGTGACAAGGTCTCCCCAGAAGACGTGAGGCCCCGATGGTCAAATTGTATCGCTCATAACTTTTGAATGCATAATGTGTAACATGGAAGAGGGGACGATGTTGGAGTCCGACAATTAATTTGTATATGGTGGATGTCTAGGTGCTATTTGTAGGTCACGGAACAATGGAAGTTAATTTAGAGGCGGGAATAATTAATGTGCATTGGGAAGGGCGCGATTGTGGCGGGGATGGAAGATAACCATAAATGGTTTGAAACTTTTTATGAATTCGGGTAAAGTGAAGCTTGCGAACTGGAGGATCTCAGGGTGCAATTGTAGATCAGAGAATTTTTTGGGTGCAAGATGTATATCATGGAACAGGTGGAAAAATTTGGCTAAGTATAGAAAGGGATGACAGTCGTAGTGACAGATGCTTTGAAACATTTGTGAACCTTGGTAGAGTGAAGCTTGTGACTTCAAGGAGTCCGCGGTGGAATTGTATATCACATAAGTTTTGAGTGCAAGATGTATATCACGAAACAAGAATCAACAAAGTTCGAAAGCGCCAACCCGTCAACCGTGACCATATAATTGGCTAAGTATGGATAGGAACAACGGTCGATCAAATTCGTCATGTGAGGATATAGATGGAGATGAAAATCTGTCAGCCTGCCAACCCTAGAACCCATGATCATAGAAAGGAGACTAAGTATATAACTAGAGAGTGATAATAGACAGGAAGAAGAAAAGGGAAAAAGGGCTAAGTATCTCACAGAACAACATCTACTATTTGTTTATTAATGCTAATATTTTCGAACCCCTCGTCAGTTGCCACTAGTAAAAGCATAAATTGCATATCACGGAACATGGGACATAAGTGTTGGATACCGCAAACCTGGGACCCAGTGGTGAGATAATTGACTAAGTATTGAAAGGAACTGCGGTTGGTCAGGCTGATGGTTTGAAGATATAGATAAAGATGAGCATCTGCAAATCTGTGAATCTAGGAGGCTGTGATCATAGAGATGCGACTAAATATAGAACCACAAAGGGATAATAGAGGGGGAGAAAACATGGAAAATTTAAAGAGAAAGTGTTTATATTTATTCCAATAGTATTCATATTAATATATATTAATAGATTATTTCTGGTCCAAATGTAAAGCATCTTCCAATTTGCAGGATGTTGTCCGATTGGCAAATTTCGTTGAAACCCATAAGCAATAAAAAGAGATAAAAATAAAAATAAAATAATAATAATAATAATAATAATAATAATATATAAAAATAATAATAATATATATATATATATATATATATATATATATATATATTGACACAACATTTTTTATATGCACGTATATTATCAAATAGAAGAAGATGCAATATATGCAAAATATTGAACAAAAACATGATGTGAACATTTGAGTTGCCTCGTTGAAATAGAGTCATTAATTCATTCTATTTACGAGACCCCGAAGAATGAAAGCAGGATGGGTCCTCCCATTTCTTTCTTCAAGTGTAGGGTGGGTGCCACATAAGTATGACCTATGACAAATTATTCTTCCATGTAAAATGTAAGGAGCGAACATAGTAGCCTTTATTTAAATCGAAGTGCTGGGTGACAGAAAGAAAATCTTGTCTTCCATGTTTAACGACACAAAAAAAGTACAAAATAAAATAAAAAACAATACAAGAGATTGGAAAACACCATACAAAAACCTCAAATATTCTATATTCAAATAAACTGGGTTACAAAATACAGCTGAGATTATTTTCCATGATAACTGTGATTGGGCCTGTCGCCGACAAAAAAAAAAACAAATATGTACGATAATGAAGTCTGTGGACAATCTTTTATAGATTTCAACTTGATCATCAAATGCTTGATTCGTAAAAAACGACGAGTTGAATATCAATTTCGGGTCTTGGATTTCATTGGTACTGCCAGCTAGATCTATCCCAAATTTTTAAATAGCTTGTCTCTTCTAGATATGGCCTGCCTGCATTGGCTGGTTATTCAACATTCCATACTTTGCTAAGTGTTAATTTCTCTTTATCGTCGAAAACTTGGGGTTTAAGGTGCCTTACTTGTAATGTTCCTGGTCATTGACATCTGAGACAACTTAGATATGTGATTCAGGCCCAATTCAAAGACGAGGGAGTGGTTTTATGTGACGTCATCTTTGGGGGAAACAAATCCTGTTAGCCAACAAAAGCTGAGACAAAAAAAAATTCAAGTATGTTGTGACTGCTATTCTCCTTGTATTCGATCATTTGTTTGGTTGAAAAGCATGCCTGAAGATTTGTATGCTGAACTTCTTTGTTTTATTGCTGTAAATTGGAAGGGACGTCCAATTCAGCTGCAAAATGTTCCTCTGTTGAAGTACATAGTTTCTTCCAGCACAACAGATCTGGCAAGTGTATCAAGTGCTGCAGACCACATAAGAATATATCTTTCGTCGTAGAGGTGGCAGACATTGCGACCCACAAAATGGTCTGGAATATTCAGAAGTGACCTCCAATATTACTCCATGCCTGAATACACTTAGAAGGAAATTATAAAATTGGATACTCACGAACGTGAGAAACTGTATGTGCGTTTGAATCAACATTCTAAAATTACATAACGTTTTATGCCAAAGTTGCAACAGACTTGACAAACAACTAGTTTCTATGTCAAAAAGTGTTGAGCGACGTCTGGATGTAGTAACAGACTCGACATACAATCAACTTTCGATCACTACTGATACTAATGTCAAGTGTAAGAAGTCGTGATCCTAGGCTTCAGGTAGTTTCATTTTCAAGCATCGACACTAGCGGTGACCCCAGGCTCCAGATAGCTTCGGTTTCGAACATCGACACTGGCGGTGGCAATGGGAACAATGTTATTGACTGCAGTGCGAAAATGCGGTGAACAAGCAGGGCTATCATTGTCAAAGCACTTAGACTGCATGATCGTCATACCTGCAAAGAACATCGACTTTAGTGTTGCTTTGTCACGACAATTACAATGTTGCTTTGAGTGCAGAAATATTTGGACGTTGGTTGTCTTGTGCGATAATGACCTTGACATTAAGTACATGTCAAACATCTATTACCTGACATTGCAGTGTTAATGCAATTTCCATAGTGGACGACGACTCGATTGCATTGGCACAAGCAATATTAATTGTGTGATCAATTAACATCCTTGGAGGACGTGAATCCCAAACAACGGCTAAAAATTTTCGTACAACCGTGTGTTAAAAAAATACATTGTTCTATATTTAAAAAAATAAGAAATTGTATTGTTCGAGCAATTTTTTCTTTTTTCTTTTTTCAAATATTGGATCCACTACAATAGAAGAAATGCATTTTCCTTATCCAAAGCAAGGAAAACAATAGGAAGGTTGATATTAGGTGGAGACATCTTTGGAATACACCACTACATTAAGGTCTCTTCTAAAGAATGAAATGAAATGAAATGATTACATGAAGGTGGTAGTAAAAGGTGATTTTCAGAAACCAAATCATTACCTAAAGATGCCAAACTTCTTGCATAAGGTGGTAGTATAAAGTAATCTTCAGAAAGTGTTGCAAATTCCATAATCCAGAGTTCCTTCCTATTAACTTTTCTCAGTTACATGTTCATGAAGGCATTAAAAACTTTTGAGAGCATCATTCTCTAGTTATATACCCACCTTCAAGTAGGAGGAGAATATTTGTGCAAAGAGGGGCAAGCTCATCGACCTAGATGCAATCTTATGCATAGGAACAATGAAAAACAATCTGCAGTAGTGATAGAAAGTTGATTGTTTGTGGAGTCTGTTACTACATCCAGAGGATGGTGAAAAAAATTTAACAAAGAATATGACTTTCTGTCAAGTCTGTTACCACACCCAGAAGTAGCTCAACAAACTTGAAATAGAAACTTCTGTAATTTCAGGATGTTGATTCAACTACCCATACAATTTCTCATACTCATGATGATCCAAATTTATAATTTCCTTCTAAGTATATTCACAAATGGAGTAATATTTTGTGTGATTTCTGAATATTCCAGACCATTTTTCATGCCACGGTATGTGCGACTCCTCCGACGAAAGATAAATTCTTGTGTGGTCTGCAGAATTTGACACACTTGCTGAATCTGTGTTGTTGGAAGAAACTATATACTTCAACAAAGGAGCATTTTGCAGGTGACCTGAAAGTCCCTTCCAACTCCCAGTAAGAAAACAAAGAAGTTCAACACACAGATCTTCAGGCATGCCTTTCAACTAGCGAAAACATCAAATATAGGGAGAACACCAATCACAAGATACTTGTTTTGTTTTTTTTTGTGTGTGTCTGAGTT
>CBVK0100646805.1:0-13450 GCA_900067695.1 Picea abies
TTTTGTCTTGGCCTTAGGAGTCTAGAGATCAAGAGGGAATCCACTTGTCCACAGGGGGATTCACCTACAACAATTGTGCACTATATAGACAGGTCATCTTTGTGTGTATGTGTAACAATAATAATAAACATCTAATTTAAAAATCGATAACATAATTATTGGTGTCCCTCCTTCCACTAAGTAAGGATTGTATTAGTTATAAAAACAATAAACATAAATTATTGGTCGACTGAATTCATGAGTTGTATAACAACTGAATATTGATCATTTGATATATATAAACTTATAAATTATATATCATAGAGTGACAATTCACCGAAATTGGAATCATCACCATAAGTACCTCTATCATTGGGAAGAAAATTATTACTGTAGCTGCGAAATATCATTGTAAACATAAATGCAACAAATTTCCTGTGAATGTGAATTATCCACCATTGCTCAACAATTCGCTCAAAAATCACAGTAATAACTCAATCAATCACTCAACAAAAATCATTGTAAATCGCTCCACAACATCACTGCAATTCTCTCAACAAAAACACTGAAAATCGCTCAACAAATACACTATAAATCGCTCAACAAATACACTGAAAATTGCTCAACAAATCGCTCAAAAAATCATTGTAATTGCACAACAATATGACTATAAATCGCTCAACAACATCACTATAAATTTCTACTGAAGGGATGAGTTACAAAGAAAATGAGTTTTAAGAGCCCAACTCGACTACAACCAACATCCTAAAACCAAAATAGGAATTGAAACTGAATAAAATCTTATATTTAAAGAATTACTATGAGCAGATAAAATAACATCAGCTAGAAATACATTCATTTCTTCATCACCATTATAATCTCATACACAGGAAAAATTTAACTAAATATAAACAAATTTAAATACACGTACTGAATCTGAAGACGATGATCCCGTAGACAATGTCCCATGTGTTCACTCCGTCTAGATCCCACTTGCCGACTGATGAGACCTCATCGGTACCTCTCAGCTAACGTTAGGAGTACTCTTCTTCCCCCGGAGCTCCCCGAGCCACAAAGGGGCCACACACACAATACAAGAGAATGATAACACCCAAATCTCCTCGCAAGGTTGAGCTACCACTCGTTACCCGAGCTGGGTATCCTAATTCCCACAAGAGAAACTTAGTCAAGATAAAATTTCGGCAGCGTAATGTTATGCAAGCCAGATGTGATCCATAATCCTCCTCCACCATCCTTTTTATAGAGTTTTCAAGTTATTAGTTTCCAAAACCCTCATTAGATTCCTTTTTCATTTATTTAATTAGGAAAAACCTCCCATGTACACATGTCGATCGATTTCCTTGTTTCACCAGAATATCAATTTTATTTATTAATTAAATTTGTCTATTTTCCTCGCCCACCTAAAAGCATTTCTAAAAATTCTCCTTGGTGTCCCATTATTCCCTTACAATTATTAAATGAATTACGCCTTACTTAAATCCTAGATGAGTTCATAAATAGAAAGTTCCAAAGGCTAGATCCCTTATGAAGTTAGACATTCTCCTTTTCTTTAAGTTTCCCCATTTTTCTTTTTAACTAAAAATCAGATTTAGCAAGTGTAGACAAAAACAACCATTTATCCTTTTAATACATTTAGTCCTCCATTATAATTTTTTACTTTAATAATTAAAGTTGAATTTCTTACCCCCCTTCTTGTTATGGGTCTAATTAGATTTATTTTTTTTTGTTCAAAGGTTCTATTCAAACCTAGGTTTTCAATTTACTAGGCTTGGCAACGGTTCTTAAGGGAATAATTTTCCATTAAAATTTACTTATCACATCTTTCATTTTAAGGCCGACCAGGTCCTAAGGAGGCATAGTTTTCTAGGATTAGGTTTATTAACTTACAATATAAAAAATCACGACCTGCCCTTCAAGACGCACTACGTGCTCCAAGGGTGCCACTCACCTCTTTCCATTTTATTTGCATGATGTGCCCTTCAAGATGCACTATGTGCTCCAATGGTGTCATTCACCTCTTGACTGAATTTGGTAGATGTCAAACCCCTGGAGTCAATACTTCTTCAAGTGATATTGTGGGAGACTAAGGGACTCTAAGGAATAATGATCCTACCTTATTGAGTGCCCCATAGAATCATCATGAACGATTGCGATAGTCTTCCCTCGCGATATCATGGGTCTTCTTGAACTAGGTAATTGTTAATCTACAATTCGAGCCACATCGAGAGTGCTAGTAGGTTGTGGTAGGGATGATACCACACCTCTCCCTCAATGTACCTAGTTGTTCTACATGACCCCTTTACTCCAAATGTGAGTCTGTTCGACAAGCTATCGTCATCCTGCGTCCATTAACAAATCATGTTAACAATACAAATCAACATCATAATATCTAATAATATGTACATATGTCACATCAACAACATTAAAACCCTAACATTCCACTCTCTCACTCTTTCCAAAGTCAAAGGAGTTTCATCAATGCCTTGACATCCTCAATGTCCAGAGTCCTACACACTCAGGAGAATCTAGTCAATAGCACCCATCGATGTAAAAGCAACAAAAATAACATATCATCAAATCCACAATATATTATAATCATAATCAAAACAACATATCATATAAAGAACTAGATCACTTGCACACAAGTGTCCTCAAAGAGTAAGTCTTCTCAGTGCATGCAAAAGTGGGATGCTACATACACTTCTTCTTGTGTTAAACTTCATCCTAACATTTCATAGTATGTAAGTGATGAAATAAAGTGTATCACAATATCACAGGTCTAGCTATCAAACAAAAATGGAAATTGCTGACGCATATCATATGCGTCCTCCCAAGTCGCTGAGTGTGGACTATAGTTGTCCCACTAGACCTTAAGTTGATCTATTGTTTGAAGTCATAGCTTTCGAATGCGATGGTCCAGGATGAAGATTGGCTCCCTTTGAGAGCACCCTCTTTTGATACCTACAAGGAACTCATGTCAGTAGCATGTGTAGGATCACTAACATAATGTCTCAAAACAGATACATGAAAAACGTCATGCATATGCCTCAAAGAATAAGGCAAAGCTAATTGATAGGCCATGGGCCCCTTCCTTTCCACAATCTCTAAGGGTCCCATGAACCTAGGAGAGATTTTAGCACCATTTCCAAACTTTATCAAACTCTTATGCGGTTTCACCAACAAGAAAAAACGATCCCCAACTTCATAACTATGGTTGACACAATGTGCATCGACATAACTCTTTTGTCGATCCTACACTTCCTTGATCCTTTGTATTATTGTTTTCATTTGATCTTCCATTTCTTGGATCGCTTCTGGCTCCACCAGGACCCTGTTGGGGTCCTGTAATCATAGATAACTTGATTCTTCAGTTCTTTATTTGGTGTTCCTCCTGTGAAGAAGACATTTGGCTGGTTGGGCTCAGTTGATTCCTTTTCCCCCTCCATCCATTTGGCCCAATCCTTCATCACCCTACTGCATCCTTCATCCACCTCTGTGCCTTTTCCATTTATCCCATGGGCTACATCTTGCCCCCCACTTATCACTGCATAAAAGAACTTAGGATAAAAAACATTAGGTTAATAATAAATGGTTTGTGGCCTTTTTTAATACTAATTAACATAATAAAGTAAATTCAGTTAGATTAGTGTAGTTAGATTAATAAAATTAGATTAGACTTGTTAATAAAAAATTAATTAATTAATTAATAATTAATTTAGATTGTTAATAGTTAGGTTGGTTTATTACAATTAACATTAATTAAAAAATAAAAACAATATAAAACATATACCAAATAATTTAAAAGACATAAAAATAAATAAAACAAAAAGTAAGTAATTAAAAACTAACAAACAAAAAAAAATAAAAATTAAAGAAAATATAATAAATAAAACCACAAAACCAATTAATAAAAACAAAACCAATAAATAAAATTAAACACACTATCCTAAGATTAAACACCCATACATTCACATCACCACCAAGGGGTCTGAGCAGGTGGTTTCACCAGGGACACTTGTCACTGCATGGTGAACTCAGAACCCCCCTCTCAATAAAAAATACCACCCCAAGGGGTCCAAAAACTAGCTTCCCCCCTAAAAAATCACCTTCCCCAAATTAAAACCATTTTTCGCCAATTTTACCAGTTCGTCTTCCGAGAGCATTTTCGGGAAATTGGGAAGGAATTTTGAAAACCCAAGAGAGTTTTTTCTCTGTAATGGGATGAAGAAAAAAAACCTCTCTTAGGTTTTTCACAAGTTTAAGAAGTTGGTAGAATTGAACCCATCATTGAGCGCTATTTTTCAGGCTTCCATTTTTTCATGTTTCAGTCATGATTTTTCGGGAGCTGTTTCGGTGAGATAGAGATGAATTTGGAAAAACCAAAAGAGGTTTTTGTCCAAAACATGATCATATACAATAAAATATTTTAGTTTATACACAGGTTTCACCGTTGAGGAGAAACAAATGTCTGATTTGACCCCTTTTTTCAGTAGTTCAACCCGTCTTTCATGGCTGACAGTTCAAGATTTTCAGGGATTTGTTTCTATTTTTGGCCGAGGTGGTTGAATTCGACCTCCTTTCAGGGATTTGTTTCTATTTTTGGCCGAGGTGGTTGAATTCGACCTCCTAATCCTAGGGAGAGTTTGTTCTATATACTGTAATAAGACAAATGTACAATGGTGGATCAGTTGGGAGCCTATTGAAGGAATGTTTTCCATTATTGTAATGAGCTCATAGAGCCTCCATCTTTCAAAACTACAGTAATACAAGATCAGTTGTTTCAAGATTCATGCAAAATAGCTATGTGGTGAAGTTCTCCTTATGTAATTTGTATTCTCTATTTCCATATTTTTTTCTTTTCTAATTATCTTAGAGGATTTTAAAGAACAAAATTTGTTGAAAGATACACTTTGATTATGACTGTGGATAATGTAAATGTTTTCTTTTGATATTTAGTGGAAGAATTCTTAATTGATCTATTGCTAAATTAATTCTGTCTTTTTCCTCACATTTCATTTCATTCAAATTTACCAAATCCAATAGTATATCTACCTTGCCCTATTTCGCTTTAGCTTAACACTTCTACAAATTGATCACCTTGGCCTCTTTGACTCCATTGCCTAATGGCCTTCCCTTTCTGTTATAGCCAACCAATCTATAAACAAATCTATGTACAGTAATAACTATCCTAACATCCAATCCAAATAAATATAGATTAGATAGAGAGAGCCCTCTCTGATTCTTGGAGGGATATATCCAGGACTCCAAGTGGTTCGATGTTACCTCAATGATTTCCTCTTCAGCCTTAGGCAAATTACAAAGTTCTAACATAGTGGTGACTCCACTGGGGAACCTTCTTCAGAAATCATATCAAGATCCAAATCTGATGACTGATGGTGGATAGTGATCAGACACAATAAGGACAAATCATCCACCTGGTGACTCCAGTCAGTTCCATATCGATTCCAATTCAAAGACTCCACTGGATGAAGAACCTGAAACATGACTAGACCATCTGAAAAGATAAGGTATTTAAGCTGGAAATTTATCTAAGATATGATAGGTTTTATTTTAAATTATTTCTTCCCTTCTCGTGATCTTGATCCAGATCATACTACGAAAATTTATGAAGAGCATGCTCAACCTAATAATTTTAAGCCCAATTTTACAATCCTTGTATATACTCCTACACCTGTAAAAATATGAGATATATACAAGCCTCTTGTCTTAATTCCCATACTCCATTATTTCCCTGCCAACTACTTCAAATATCTTCCCAGATTTGATGGAGAATATGGCTGCATCACTGCTGAAAAACACATTGAAGGTTTTGAAAATTATATTAACCTTTTTGAGGTGGAAAAAAGTTATTTTACTGCAAAGTAGAGCTAAGAAATGGTATAAATATCTACCAGTTGCAAGCATCAATGATCTAAATCAGTTTGTGAAAGTTTTGTTGGATCAATGGGTGATCAAGAGGAATCCATTCTTTATTTTGGAAGAATATAATCACTTGAAAAGACAGCTAGGAGAAATAGTGCAATAGTTTTCAGCCATATTCAATCAAGTTTACAATTTCATGCCTGCTGATATAAGACCACCTCCTGGTTTATCTCTCTTACGCTACCCAGGTGCCTTTGATCCAGAGATGGCATTTCAATTACAATAAAGGGACACTACAACAATACAGGAGATGAAGGATAGTGCAATTAGTGTGTAAGCCAATTTGTTGATCAAAAGGTCAAGGTCGAAGGAAAACGAAAGGAAGAAAATATCAAAGGAGCAGTTGAAATATTCAAAAGATAAACTGGACATTCTGGCCAACACCATGGAAGAAATGTTACACAATATTAGCATAAGAGAACAACTTGTTGTTCAAAGGAGTCATGTCCCATTGATTACATATAATTAAAATATCAATGTTCCCAAACACTTTTTAGCTGACCCTTGGTATCATGGATTGGAAAATGATCATTTCATGTATTCAATTCACAACACAGTAAAAGATGAAAATCCATCTCAACTTGCAAAGGAACAACCAGCTGATATGATGTGAATGTTTGATGACATTTCTTACCTAGATAATCTACCAAAGTATGATCAGTATGATGATGATTATGTGGTTTAAATAGATGTTTATTGTTCAAAGAAAATAGTGGCATGCTTATGGGAGAAGGAGGATCAGTTGCAACTTAGATATGACAATCAGCACGTGCATAGAAATTATGACAACAATGAGAAAAATGAAAAAAATCCCAAAGTAAGTGGAATTTTTTTCCCTTTATGTTTTTCTTTATTTTAAATTCCAAGAGAAAATCATAAGAAAATCGTCCATAGTAAATATTAAGAACGTTTTGATCCCTCAGTTGAAGATGTAATTGATGATATGGAAGTTGTTATTGATCCAAGTTTACAGCCTCAGAGTTACATTGATTTTGAAATAGAAGATGAATTAATGCATTATAACTCTATACCATTAACTTTCAATTCATTTTAGTTTTTGAAGAAAATTTTTAATCATGTCATGGATGATAAGCACACAAAAAATTAGACATTTTTATTGGAACCAATGAAGCAGTCATCCCAATTTCTACAAGATCCAATATCTGATATGTTGGATGACTTGTGTTGTCAAAGTCATGGTTCATTGGCCACTTATGAGCTTAAAATAATCTATGATCAAGACATGATTAGGCAATCAGTTGCATGGTCATTTTAGCAGGAGTTTCATTTCAATGTTCAACATAAAATTTGCATCCATATCAGGAAATGCATATTGATGTAAACAACATATGTGTCATGACCAATTATGACCATAAATTGGTTGAAAGTCAAGAAATAAGTCACTTTTTTCCTGATCCCATAGCTGACTACATGGAAGTTCTTTTCAGCATAAAAGATCAATCATGTTTTTAGTAGTGGCCATTACACTTTGCAGTTTTGATTATGTGGGAAAAAGGTCAAGTTGCCTTTTTTTATTGTGCTAACAAACAGTCAAGCATTCCACTTGTCTCAGCAGCTACTTGACTGGCCTCATTGGAATTTTTCTATTATTTGATTCAACATGATTTTCAACAGTATAGGGTAGGTAGCAGTGTGCAAATAATCTCATCCCTTTGAGCATCCCTTTCAAAAAAAGATCAATTTAAAATTTTAGTCTTCAGTTTGATGTGGTCTCAATTGAAATATTAACATAGGTACAAGTTGCAGAATAAGATTTTGGGATCATCTCAATGGACAAAGCACTGATCTACATGTTCAAAGTTCAGTGATTCTTGTCACCTCCTGAAAGAGATTCCATCCCCAGGTGGAGCCTATGTTGGGGTCCTATAATCATAGGTAACTTGATTCTTCAGTTGTTTATTTAGCATTACTTGCATGACAAATACATCTGGCTTGTTGGGCTTGGTTTATTCGTTTTCTCCCTCCATCCATTTGGCCCGATCCTTCATCACCCTGCTTCATCCTTCATCCACCTTTGCGCTTTGTCCATTTATCCCATTCGCTACATCTCACCCACCACTTATCCCTGCATAAAAAAACTTAGGATAAAAAACATTAGGTCAATAATAAATGGTTAGTGGAATTTTTTAATATTAATTAACATAATAAAGTAAATTCAGATAGATTAGTGTAGTTAGATTAATAAAATTAGATTAGACTTGTTAATAATAAATTAATTAGTAATTAATAATTAATAATTAAGATAGTTTGTTAATAGTTAGGTTGGTTTATTAGAATTAACATTAATTAAAAAATAAAAACAATATAAAACATATAACACATAATTTTAAAAAAAAAAAACCTATAATCAATAATAAAAAAAAGATATAACAAATAATTTTAAAAACATAAAAAAAAAAGTAAGTAATTAAAAACTAATAAACAAAATAAAACAAAAAATAAAAAACATATAATAAACAAAACCACAAAACGAATTAATAAAAACAAAATGAATAAATAAAATTAAACATACTATCCTAAGATTAAACACCCATACATTCCCCTATAGCTCGGACCCCACCCCCCCTCCTCATGTCACATCACCACCAAGGGGGTCCGAGCAGGTGGTTTCACCAAGGAAACTTGTCACCACATGGTGAACTTGGACCCCCCCTCTCAATACCACATACCACCCCAGGGGGGTCTAAAAACCACCTTCCCCCTAAAAAACTGCCTTCCCCAAATTAAAACCATTTTTTTGCCAGTTTTACTAGTTCATCTTCCGAGAGTGTTTCAGGGAAAATGGGAAGGAATTTTGAAAAACAGATAGACATATTTCTCTTTAATGGGCTAAAGAATACAAAACTCTCTCATTTTTTTCATAGGTGTTAGTTGTTGGGAGAGTCGAAGCCATCTTTGAGCCCCATTTTTCAGGCTTCCATTTTTTCCTGTTTCAGTCCTGATCTTGCGGGAACTATTTCAGCCAGCTGGAGATGAATTTGGAAAACATGAAAGAGTTTTTTGTCCATAACATGATCATATACAATAAACCCTTTCCATTTATACATAGGTGTCACCATTGAGGAGAAAAAAAAGTCTGAGTTCACCCCTTTTTTCAGTAGTTTAGCCTGTCTTTCATGGCTGTCAGTTCAAGATTTTCAAGGATTTGTTTCTATTTTTGGTCGAGGTGGTTGAATTAAACCTCCTGAGCCTGGGGAGAGTCTGTTATATATATTTTAATAAGTGAAATGTACAATGGTGGATCAGTTGGGAACTTGTTGAAGGAATGTTTTCCATTATAGTAATACACGATCAATTGTTTCAGGATTCATGTGCCATAGCTATGTGGTGAAGTGCTCCTTATGTAATTTGTATTCTCTATTTCCATATGTTTTTCTTTTCTAATTATCTTACAAGAGGTTAAAGAACCTAATTTGTTGAAAGATACACTATGATTCTGACTCTGGATAATGCAAATGTTTTCTTCTGATATTTAGTGGAAGAAATATTAATTTTTTTGTTGCTCAATTGATCCTGTATTTTTCCTCATATCTTGTTTCATTCAAATTTACCAGATCCAGTATTATGTCTACCTTGCCCTGTTTCTCTTTAGCTTAACACTTTTGCAAATTGATCAACTTGGCCTCTTTGACTCCATTACCCAATGGTCTTCCAATTCTATTCCAACCAACCAATTTATAAACAAATCTTTGTACAATAATAACTAGCCTAGCATACAATCCAAGCAAAGCTAGATTAGACAGAGAGAACTCTCTTTGAGTCTTAGAGGGCTATATCTAGGACTCCAAGTGGTTTGATGCTACCTCGATGATTTCCTCCTCAGAATTAGGAAAATTGCAGAGTGCTAACAAACCCGATCCTCAAGCCGATCCCAATGCAAGGGCGCCCGACACAGTCGCCCGTAAAGAAAATTGAAAGGAACCATCTTAATGGTGCTTTGATAAATGTTGTTATATGGAAATTATACCAGTGGGAAGAATTATTCCCAATTCTTTTGTTGGTCCATCACATACATATGCAAGATATCTTCTAAGATTTGGTTTGTTCGTTCGATCTGTCCTTCTGTCTTCGGGTGATATGCAGTACTAACGTTAAGTTGGTTTCCCAAGGCCTCTTGGAAACTAGTTGAAAATAATCTATTAGATATAATCCTCTTAGGCACATTATGCAACCTCACAATCTCACTGATGAAAAATCTATCTATGTCAGGAGCCTGATACGTCATACACATAAGAATAAAATGAGCACTCTTCCTCAGAGTGTCGACTACCACAAAAATTGAGTCATGTCTCCTTTCCGTCAGTGGAAATACAACAATGAAATCCATTGAAATGACCTCCAATTTATCCTAAATATCGTGTGGATGTAGTAATCATGTCGGATGTATATGTTCTTCCTTCACCTACTAACATTCTAGACATCCTGCCACGATTTGACTATGTTTTCCTTCGTTCCTTTCTAGAAGAATAAGGGTTTAAGGTATACCCTCATCTTCGTGACTCTAGGATGGGCCATGTTTACTGCTCTATGAGCCTTATTTAGGATCAAAATAATCAACTCATTGTTTGGCGGTACATAAATTTGAATTTTAAATCTCAATAACCCGTTGTTATCAACAATAAATCCCTTAAATTTTGGTACAATCATTGTATTTTGTCTGATGAAATCGTTGACCTATTTGTACCAATCATCATCACACTGTAAAGTTAGAATATTTTCATGTAGATTCGTATGAAGAGGCATCACCAAAAATATGTGTGGTCTCTGACTCAACGCATCAACCACTATATTCATTGTCCCTTTTATGTAAGTAATCTCGAATTCGTACTGGCTAAGCAATTATGACTAATGCCATTGTCGCTTGTTCAAGTCGCTTTCCCTAAAGATGTCTTGTAGACCACAGTGGTCCACTTTTAGTTCAAATTTTTTTCCAATAAGGTAGTGTCTCCAAACTCTCAAGGCATAAACAATTACTAACAACTCCAAATCATGCATCGCATAGTTCTCCTCATGCCTTCTTAACTTTCTCTAGATGTAAGCGATCACTCGACCGTATTGCATCAAGACTCTACCTAATCCTTCTTTGGATGCATCTGTGCATACCAAGAAGTCCCTATCCATTTTCGATACCTTTAGTATCAATGTTGTCATCAACATCTCCATGAGCCTCCAAAAGGATTATGCGCATTTCTTGGTCCAAACAAACTTCTTGTTCCTCTTTTGCAATTCCGTAATCGGATTTTCTATCTTCAAAAAAACTTCGATGAACTGTCGATAGCATCTCTCTAAACCCATGAAGCACAAGGACATTCATCAGTGTAGGCCATTCCATAATAGCCTTGACCTTTACTGGATCCACAACGATACCTTCGTTGAATATGACATGCCCTAAGTAATGAATCTTCGATTGATAAAATGAGCATTTGGACAGCTTCCCATACAATTTTTTCTCTTGCAGACAATGTACTACCATGCGCAAGTGTTTTTCATGCTCCTCCATCATCTGAGAGTAAATTAAAATATCATCTATGAATACTTGGATGAACATGTCCAAATATTCACAGAACACCCTGTTCATCAAACTCAGAAATACCCCTGGGGAATTTTTCAGTCCAAACAGTAAAACAATAATCTTGTAATGTCCAAACCTCATCCTAAAAATGATCTTAGGGATTTCATCCTCTGTGATCCATAATTGGTGATACCTGATATCAAGTCGATCTTTGAAAACACCATCGCACCTTTCATCTGATAAAAAAGATCATCAATCCTTGGCAACATACATTGATTCTTTATCGTTTCCTTGTTCAATTGACGATAGTTAATGCAAAGTCTCCATGACCCATCCTTCTTCTGTATGTGAATAACAGGCGCACCCCACAGTGTCACACTTGGACGTATAAGACCTAGGTCCAACAACTCCTTCAGTTACATTTTCAACTCCTGTAAATCTAGGGTCGACATCCGATAAGGCATTGTTGCTATTGGTTCATTTCCCAGTTTTAGGTCGATGCTAAATTCCAATTCTCTTTCTAGTGGCATCCCAGATGACTCCTCAGGGAAGACATGCACCAACTCTCATAACACTAGAAGGTTTTATAGACCTTCTGCTACTCCCCTCTCAGTTAACACAAGGATCATATAAAGATTACATCCCTTGCACATGCTCTTTCGTAGCTAGAAGGAAGATATCAACCCCATGGATACTCCCTTTTTTCGACCTACAATAGCACGTCTCTGTCCCTCGTCATCAACCAAGCTCAATCATTTTGTCTTATAGTTTAGTATCGCCTCATGCGATTCCAACCAGTCCATACCGATCAGGATTTCATAAGACCCTAATATCGTGACTTATAGGTTATCCCTTGTGACAAAATCACCCAGGTTAAGGCTACAGCCCATAGCCTTCCCTCCAACCTTTTGTTTGGCTCCCAAATCCATTTCTACAAAGCTAAACTCATCCTATTCGACTTTTGGCTCCCAAATCCATTTCTACAAAGCTAAACTCATCCTATTCGACTGCCTTTACCTTAATTAATTTTAGCGCTGCACCAAAAATAAAACTCTTTGTTGCACCTGGATCTATCAAAATACTAAGAGTTTGGTCAATGACAATACCTGACGTCTTGAGAACAGTCGAATGGTGCTCTTCTTGGTGATTATTCATTGCTAGATGAATTTGATGGGCCTTGCCCAAATATCCCATCGTAGTGGGTATAACTGATTCATATGCTCTGGTCCTCTCCATTGAGAAGTCACACCGGTAATGTGGCTCTCTACATGTTGAACACCCCTTCTTCATTTCAGTACTCCTGGTACCTGAATTAGAAGTTGACAGACCACTGAACTGGAACCCTAGTCTGTTATGTTGAACAAGCCTAAACGGTTGTTGTTGTGGTGGACATTGATGCTGGTACTGTTGTCCTCTGTAAAGATTTCACTACTGAGGTTCTGCTCACAGTGGTGTAGTGTATGTGGATCCTCTCTGAGTGCCTAAAAATTATGTTGAATGTCTATCTGGTGTCTGATGCTGCAGTGCACCAGATGACACCTCTCCCACTTGTCTCGTTGGGGTCCTAATCTGACCCCCACTGATAAGATCCTCCTTTTCTATGTGGGCCTTTTGGAAAACATCATGCAAGGTTTGAGGCATCATAATACTAACCTTTGCATGAATGATGACATTAAGTCCAAACACGAACTTGTTGACCTTAAGTTTCTCAGTATTTAGATGCGGAGCATATCGAAGTAGCTCCATAAAATGGGCCTTGTACTCAGGAACTATATGGCTACCCTATCGCAAGGCGTTGAACTCATTGAGATAACACTCAATGAATTCCTCAAATAGATACCTCTCCCAAAACCATTCCTTGAACAACTCCCATGACATGTCTTCAACGACCATGTTCAATTGCGGGAGGAAAGTCTTCCACCATAGAAGAGCACTCCCCTTCAATTGAAAGACTGCCATGTGGACCTTCATGTT
>CBVK0100646849.1:0-10948 GCA_900067695.1 Picea abies
TTTACTCTTTTATTTTGTTATTTACATGTTAATTACATTATTTATTATCTATTTATCCCACATTTATTAAACATATTGATGATCCATAAGATTTTAGGTATATATGTAGACAATATACCTAATTGTTTTTTATCCCACATTCGTTATACTAACAGTAATTTATATCATCTGTGTTATAAATACACAATCTTGTTTTATCTTTTTATATTGTGTTATATCTTGGGCAGTATTTGTTTTAGGATTTGGAGCAAGCTAAAACATCGAGATGACATCCGATCAGAGGTTATTTTTTTGTTAAATTCTTACATGTTTTCTACTTTTTTCTAAAAAACATAGATGTTTTCTACTTTTTTCTAAAAAACACCCAACTTTTTAAAACATTTGAGACTTTTTCCAGAAAATCTTAACAAAATCCTTAAGATTTTTTGAAACAAAATGGGAAAAAAGTGAAATTTAGATATACTTTTTAAACTTTTTTTAGCTTTTGTCTATTTTTTTTTTATGGTTTTTTAGGTTATATGTTATAACATATAACCTAGGTTATAGGTTATATAACATATAACCTAGGTTATAGGTTATATAACATATAACCTACGCTATATGTTAAATATAACATATAACGTAATGTATATGTTATATAACATATAACGTAGGTTATATGTTATATAACATATACATTACGTTATATGTTATATAACATACAACATTACGTTATATAACATATAACATTACGCTATATGTTATATAACATACACTATATGTTATATAACATATAACATTACGGGCATTGCCCCAGCACCCCTGCGGCTAAGGCACGGTCCCATGGCCGTGGGGGCTAGGGTGATACTCATAACATCATATAACATATTGTTATATGTGTTATATGTTATAACATATAAAACATGTGTTATATGTTAAACATATAACACATGTGTTATGTGTTTAATCTATAACACATGTGTTATATGTTTAGCCTATAACACATGTGTTATATGTTAAACATATAACATATGTGAATTGATTTTTTTTTACATATATGTTAAAAAAATTTAATCTTTTTTCAAATTAGTTTTTATAATGTGTGTTATGTTTTATAGTTGATTATAATGTGAAAGGCCTAATTTTTTTTATCTTAATATAGGAAAATGTCAGGAAAGAGATTATCTATCAATATATCTGGATCACGACCTGCAATAATGACATCAAAAAATGCAACTGTAACCTCCATCAATGTTAGGCAAAAAAATGATAGCTTAACACCTGAGCTATCAAAGAAAATGAAGAATGTTAGAGAGTGGAAATCTGTGGAAGGTGAAAACAAGCAAGAATATTCTTGGTTTGTTAAAGACAAGCAAGGAAACAATGGAGATCATATATATTTGTATTGTGCCGAATTAGAACATGTGCAAGGAAATTATTAAGCACTTAGCTTGTTACAAGATATATGTTTGGTGCTAGCCACATATATTGTTTATGCACTTGTCAAACAAGGGAGAACTTATATCAAGTTTAGATATTGTTTCAAATTGAACAATTATAACAAGAATGAATGTTTTTCAGAATTATGTGCATCCATCGTTGATGATATTGAGAAAGACAATGTAAGTTTTTTATTTATATTTTTGTATCGTTTATTATTTTTAGTATCATGGTAATGTTTTAATTTTATTTAACATGAAAATGTTATATTTTATTTTTACAGGATTTTGCTGAACGAATTTCACATATGTTAGTGGGGATTTACCTTACAGAGAATGATATCATGGATGTCATCAACATTTTTTATATTGAAAATACACAAGAAGGAAGGAAAAATAAACAAAAAGTAATGGAGGTTGAACCTGCAAGAGTAGACAGAGAAAAACATGACAGAAGAAAGACAAATCCTCATTCTAGAAATCCTAAAAGGGTTACATTTGGAAATGAGGAAACTCCAAATGAATATTTTGTTGAGATTGATCTCAATGAGGTTATCACTTCTTCTCACAAAAAGAACAAATAAGATAAACACAAAAAAACGATGATTGATGATGAGTCTATTCCTATTGATTATGAAGAAATCATTGATTTAGATGAAACAAATTTAAATCATAAGAGGAAGAAAACAAATATTGATAATGTTCAAGAAGCCATCGTTAGCTCGGAGTATTATAGTGAAAGTTCTAAAGGTAGTATAGAAATAATAACACCAGGTGCTGATCTAGAGGATGGTATTATGAAAACAACACAAAATGCCATTCGAAATAGAATGACGATGACAATAGTTGATGATGGCCACACATTTCAGTTAAATGTGAAATAACTTTATAAACCCATAGAAGGGAAGGAAAAATATCAAATTAGAAAAACACATCACTTGGATATTCTCAATTTGAGAGCATTGATTAGATACAATCCATATGCACATGTGGTTGACTACCTAGTTCTTGTTGACCCAATGGAAGTTCCTATAAGGGAAGAATTTGATAGATCAAATTTTTTTGACTACAAATATTATGTGATTGGAGGAAATCATTCTGCAGAGGCTAGAAGAGAATTGATGCAAGAATATCCCAATAATCCTCTTTTTGAGACAGTCAAATGCATAATTTATGCTAGTTTAAAAGATTCAGAAGAAAAGTTACTGGCATGGGATCATAACACAGACAAAGAGTACAAAATGTCTATGACCTTCATTCAAAGGGTGAGATTTATCCACAATGATTTTTTTGAAATATGCCACGGGGAGAGATCAAATGTTGATATTAAGTTTCATAAGAAATGTTGTATGGAAATAGGATTCCCACTTGATGATGAAAATACAAAAGAAAAATATTGCAAAGGAAGTGATATATTTAGATATGTGGATAACTATTTTCAATTGGGATTTAGAACTGGACATGTATGGGATTTGATATATGAGATCTTCACCCTATGGGAAAATGTTGATATAAAAAATCAGAGAGTTAAGAAGGCTAAACCATTGATATGTGGCACAAGTAAGACAGGTCCTGACATAAGAAATCTTCTTGATGATATGACTATAACACCTTGAAGATCAATACAAGGAGTGAAGGATGATAAACTTATTATAAGTATATTATCGCGTGTTAGGTTGGGAGAATTGTCAATGGAAGAAATGTGTGATGAATTTAAAAAGTAAGTCTCTTGAGTTATTTTTATTTATGTTAGGACAAGATAATTAATTTTTTTAGTTTAATATCAGTTTAACATTATTTTTGTTTTATTTAGTCACAAGGTGTATATGAAAATACAAGAGGAAATGGTCAAGATGTTGAATGAAGAAAGTTGGGATGATGTTAAACTCAACTATCCAGATTCAAGGTCTTCAGCAGTATTGAAACAATTTTTTGTTGCATTCAAAAAGGTATGTTGGTTTATTACATTCATATTATTCGTTTGTAAGTTAATTTATTTATATTTTAATAGTTATAGATATATAACTATATGTTTGTTTGTTTCATTAAAGATGCCAAAGAATAATGCAGATGGAGTACCTGAAACTTTCAAAAGTTTTATTCAAAAAGCCAAGTTTAAAAGAGAAAGAAGGAGACATGCTCAAAATGTTCAACTTGATGACACCCTTGATCACTACATTTGGAATGGGCTTGACACTGTTCAATATAAAGTGATATTAGGTGATTGTGAAAAGCTTGCAAGTATTGTTCCTAAAAAAGAATACTCTCTAGTTATTGCGGATATCCTTCATGGTTATAATATCCCAAACTTTGAATATGATACCGAGCCTTATACTTACCAAGATTTTAGTAAAGTGGTTATGAGATTTACAGAAGTTACAACATCACCATTTTGGAGATTTCTAGTATTTCATTCAGACACACAACAAGGATTAGTACAATCAAGTTTCAAGGGGAAAGAAAAGACAAGGAGGCAGTTTATTTGATAAGATATTGAAAGTGTGTTTATCAATTAATATTATATAACAATTTTATTAATTCACAAGTGAATTGAATTTTCACTTATTTATGTTACAGGCACAAGCCAAATATTCAGAGCTCCAAGAAATAATCATTTAAACATGATTTTGAGAGTATACATCTTGCAACCTGGACAAAAGATGATTCTTATAATTCTATTCTTGTCAATGCAAATGATGGAGAGACTCCTAGTAGTATATTGGTATACAATGTTGTGGTTATAAATCTAGCATATGAGGATAAATATTTCAAAGGAGAGATGGTTAACATTTATAAAAAACCACAAGCATTAATTAATTATCTTATAGATAAATTTTTAAATGAAGGAGATTGGGTTTTGGATTTGTTCTTGGGTTTAGGTAAGAATTATGATCTAATATTTATGAAATCATACTTCAATCTTAGATTATTTTTAATTTATCTTTTTACAGTATTTAACTTCATTATTTATTTTGTATTTGGTGATTAGGTACAACATTAGCGTGTTGCACAACATTAGCGTGTTGCCTACAGAAATGAAGGAATTGCATAGCCATTGAAAGTGACCCAATGCAGTGCAATTTTATTCAACAATGAATTAATGCTATTCCAGCTCTTCCCGATGAAATGCAAGAAGTTGGCTTGAGGAAAGGAGATTTTAGTGAATCAAAGGTGGCAAAATTGTCAAAGGAACCTCAAGTACCATTAGAATGAATGATTGGAAAGGATCACTTTGGAGAACTTGCAGATATCAAAGAACTAATGGAAGAACAAAATGACACAATGGAAGCACAAAATGATGGCGAAGAAGACGATGATGTGTCTGTTGAGCATGATGAATTTGGGATATATGATATTGTTGATTAGTTTAAAGATGTCTTTGAAGACGATGCTCAATTTTGCAAATTTTTGATGAGTTATAAATGTAATGATTTAATTTTCAAATTTGAAGATAAGAATAAAGATGTATCTCTTTTTGTTTTGTGATGAATCTTTTTATTGTTTCTTTTTTCGTTTTATTTGTATGTGAATCACAATACATTGGAAAATTTTATTGAATGTTGTCATTTTTTTACTTCAAATGTATAAAAATATGAAAGAAAATGATATTTTTTTTATAAAATTTAAACTTTTTTTGTTCAATTATGTCCATAAAAATGCTTTGTTTGACATGTTATTTTAAGGAATATGTACCAAAATGTATAGGTTTTTAATGATATATGGTTATAAAATGTGATTTTTTTTTTTTTTTTTTTAATATAAATATTCAAATTGAAAATAGATGAAAAATGAGCATCTAAAAAAATAATGTGGGAACATTGTGGATCGAAAAATTTAAAATATCGAAAATCACCTAAAAACGAAGAGGGGGTGCTACCGATAGCACCATTTTTAAAAACGAGGTAAAAAATTGCCCCCCCCCCAAAAAAACAAGAACTCTGGAGAGTTCTCGTTAAGTTGGTAACTATGTTCAGATAGGTTAAATGAAGCATATGTATGTCTTGTGTTGGCTCAAAAATTAACATTGAAGTAAAATTTTTCACCTCGGCTCCGAAGTTGTGTTAAGCACCTCAAATGTCAATTGGTTGTTTATAATTATATGCTATTGACACATCACCTTAGCGTCAGTGGATGTACTAAGATCCTATACAACATAGATGACACAAAAAGTCGTGGAATCAAATTCTGGTGAAGCAATAGTAAGGATAGGGTCCAAACTTTCATTTAAAAATTTCCTTGCTCACAATTTAGGGTACTAGCCAAAGTGGATTTGTCACTTCTTAAATAGGCTAGTTGTATGTTTATGTGATTAAGATTCCAACGTAGTTGATGAAATCGAAATCTGAGGTCCAGAAGTGTCAAAATGGTCGCCAAGGATTTCTCGCCAAGCAAGCCTCGATAATCGTGGCCATCATTAAACATAGATCCAATCAAATGATTGAAAAAAAATTTAGTTATATTAATAGAAGTGTCTCTCTATGCTCTCCTTGTTGCAAAAAACGACACCTCAATCAGGCATCATATGAGGAAGTTATGGGCTTTCCAACTCAAGCTTTCGTTATCTCTTGCCGATATGACACTTTGGATGTTTTCCAAATTTTCTTTCCCAAGAAGGAGAAGTTCCCTTCAACTCCTCCAAAGTGATTTGGAAGAGTTCCCTTCAATTCCTCCGTTGCATGTCGAAGAAGTTAGATCAAATTCCTCCAGTGCATATTGAAGGAGCTAGTTCAAACTCCTTTGATATAGGTTGGAGGAGTTAGTTCAAACTCCTCCGATATGTGTTAGAGGAGTTAGTTCAAACTCCTTTGATGGAAAGTCGGAGGAGTTAGTATTAACTCCTCCGATACAATTCAAAGGAGTTACTATTAAATCCTCTGAAACAAATAAGAGGATTTAGAGTTAGTATTAATTCCTCTGATACAGGTCAGAGGAGTTAGTATTAACTCCTTTGAAACAAATTGGAGGAGTTAGTACTAAATCCTCTGAAACTAAAAATACTTCCTTTCGTAAATCAATTATAACATTTTACTCGGGTGTCTATTTTGCATTCTCTTTATATCGTTGGAAAGGTATTTCAAATCTATACAACTTCCTAGTTATAGGATTTGAGAAATTCATAACTTATGGTATAATTATTGTTGGATTAATATCTGACACCTTGTTAACAACCTCGAAGAACACCACACCTCAACTAGGAGCAGAGGAACCATGAATCGAAATCAGGGAAGTATTGAGTGGAGGAGGGTCATGCTCAACATTCTCACGATGCAATCTATAGTGAAAAACAACGAAGGAGCAATAGCAAAAGATGTAGTAGTGATAGAAGAGAAATGAAGAAAATCTTAAGAAAATGGATGAAGAAGAGATCTAGAAACTCCATGATGATCGACTGTCAAACTCAGATGATGAAGATGCTCCCATGCCTAGGCCAATATTGATGATGCAAAAAGCACATATGGCCAAAATCCATGATGAATCACTAGCGCTAGGAGACAAATTCGAAATGTAACCATTGTCCTTGTTACTCATCATCACAAAGAGGACGAGGACAAACATTGAAAGACGAAAGGTCATGAAGGGAGACGAAAGTCCAAAGGTATTGTTGAACCTCAATAAATACTATAATTGAACCCAAATAAAGGGGATTTTGTCTCTTCAAACATTGTACACTTCTGAACTACTTTGAGAATACAATGTCAATTAAAATTGGAGAGTTGTCCTGAGAGTTTTCATGTACTATTGCTGAAACTATTAATACAGAGAAGCCCTCAGGGCCAACTTTTGATAGAGAGAAGGACTCACATGTGTCGTTGTTTTGTTGTGAACTATTTCAAGCAGAATGTTTGCTATTCACATGGGCTGTAAGAGCATGTTTGTTTATGGACTATTATAATGCAATATATGTCTTCTTGTAGTTTTGTTACTCTTTCTTATATTACATGTCCTGAGTGAATGAGTTGTGAATGTATGCAAAAATATGACTTAGACTATTCTGGTTATAGACTTGTATGCATGTGTTTCTAACTGTGCGCCTTCATGATAACTGTCTGATTGGGGTTTATCCAATAGTTTAGTTTCATTACAACTCATTATGTGTTATTTCCTAGCTAGGATAGGGTAGATTAAAAGTAGATTAGATACCTACATTTACATAGTCTTCATCTACATCTTCTGTTTGCATAACCATCCATCATTCACCCTCAGTGGTGGATTGATCTTCAACTGGTAAAACCAAACCAACAATGGTTTCTAGGCTAGAATCCAGATGGGTTCCCTATTCCAAACAGTGAGAGGTCTAATTGAGACTTCTTACTGGGGAGGACCCCTTACTATTGTTGGGAAAATTTAGACCTATCAATAGATACCTTGCACTTGTTGAACTAGGTGGATACACTATTTATGATTCTCTAGATCCAATTGTTTGATTCATGACGCCTCTTCAACGCTCTTGAAACCTTGTCAACTTGAACTCCCTAGATAGAAGAGGGAGTCTCTGAATCCACATTAACATCACAAGATTTGAAGGAAGGGTTGGGTACTTGAGCCAATGTGATAGATCATGATCAATTTATATTATTTTTGGAATTTCCTCTACTAGAGGTTTCTTCTCCATTATTCACCATTCTTTGGGTTAATTATGTATAATGTTTTCCCCATTAAGGGACTAGGGGTGTTGGACCTCAATTGGATTGTCTATTGACAAATCCTACAAGGAATTTGCATCTGTTCATAATCCAAGTCTTAGGACCATCAATGGTCTCCATGCTATAGCATGACATGATTGGGAAAACCTTCAATAAGTCAACATCCGTGCACATTTGGGTAGAGGTGACAATACCTTTTTAGACCTGGATAGAGTCAATTTTAAGAAATTTATTGAGAATATTATTGATCTCTTCTATAATTTCAATGTTCCACAAGTGGATTGGGAGATTTAGCGATCACATCCAAACCAAGGTTATATAAATAGACATAGTTGTTGAGTTGAATTTTGAGAACCATGGTGTGAGGAAAACCATTTCTTACTTCCATAATTAGTATTCCCTACTTTTTATTATTAAAAATGAAAATAAATAAGCCTCTAGATAAAAAAGTTTACCATTAATTACTCGTGCCAATTAGTAGTAAGACATTGAAGAAGAACTACAAAAGTTGGCCATGGTTCATTAAATATGTATATGACAGCTTTGTCAAAATAACGTTAGACTTTATTCATAATTTTTAAAGTTGACACTCTCAATTTGAGGATATATTCAAAGATATCTACAACAAAATCTCCTAGGATATATTCATATATCTCCACAACAAAATCCCTTGATTAAGGGTTCAATTCCAAAAGAGATAGAGATCCATTTTGGAATGCTTCTTTAAAGGAGAAAGGATTCACATGTTTTCCCTTATTTACACCTTGATGATGGGTGACATACAATGAATTTAAGGAGGAAGTCAACCCTCAACTTAGAATCCCTCCACAAACATGAAGCATTAGAGAGATGGTTGTTTCCTTTTAAATGTTGTAACTAGCCAAGATGTGATTTTCTTTTAGTTGCTTTCTTGAAAATATCAACCTCTATTGATTAGGAAAAATGACCTCCTTGGCGTAAAATTTGTCCTTCACCTTGTCAATAGTGTCCATTCTCTCCACATCAAAGGTGGTGTCTTTCTTAGAAAGGTTTTTTATGAATATCTAAATGCTCCCTTGTGTGTGAAAACCAAAAATTTCTTATTGACAATTTATCAAATAGTTGGTGGGCATCCTCTTAATATTTTTAAACATTTTTTCAAATATATAGCAAACAACCTTTAATATTCAACACATTTCCAACATTTTTCGAATGAAATCTTTCTTCACTCCTAACATTTTCTCCATATGACTAAGAAAATTTGACAAAGTTGCACTTAGGAATAAAGACATAGGGGGATGCCATTCTCCAACTACATTTTGATCTCATAACTCTCTCTTTTTCAAATATTCATGGTGACGACTTCATTCCTCTTAACTATGTTTCCTTTGTGGATTTTGATGGAAACCTTTTTTATCACCAAAATATTTTTTCATTTGAAAGGCATACACAACTAGGGTTTTATCTAAAATATCTACAATATCCATGATATAATGAGGTGAGGAGACAAAAATTGTTGTTGTGATGGAATCATCTAAATTTGTGATTGTAATGATTAAAAAAGAATCACTATAATGTTTCTTCACTCTTGGTATCCTTTCAAATTGAAGTAATGAACCTATTAAGACTATTCACGAGTTCTACCATTTTGAGTCTAGAACTTTTAGGGCCATTTTCAATCCTTAAACGACACTTTCTTTTAGATTGGTCCTAACCAATTAGTATCCATTTCTTTGTTGTAGATCTCTTAGAGATATTTTCAATGAAGGGTCATAAAATGATTCTAATTCATGAGAGAAAAATTATGCCCCTTTCAAGTTGATTGAGTCAAGCATGACTAATCTCAAAGATTAAAAGGGATGTTGAGGAGACATCAAGAAACATAGACATAACCTACCTCTCATTATAAAAAGTGAAAAGATAAATAGGTTTAGACATTGATACTCAAATGAATCTCAGTTCTCTAGTATCATTTTTGATCCATAGCTGAGCAATGTCAAAGAAGTGAGGTACATAGAAAAGCAAAGGAAGGGTGAATTGTAGAAATCTATAACATGCCATAACACAGATTGAACTCCACCATGAGTAAATATTCTCTATACTTTTTACATTGTAATCATAATAAAAAAAAGAAGGAAACATCCTTCATTTTGTTAGAGTTTTTCTCATACAAGTGTATCTAGCGTAAAACATTTTATCCATGTTCCTATGAATATTATTTTTTGTATTTTTTTTAGACAATTTGAGTATTGCAATAAAATAATTGAACATAAATAATTTCCAATAGTGGAGTAAAATCATATGATATTTACAATGTTATTCTTCATACAACAAGTAGATAGTCCAATATTGTTATGACAATTTATGATCCAGATTATTTTCGGAATGAAATGAAGCAGATAAATTACAATGAAATATCATGAAAATTGCCAAAAACACAGAAATACAACAATACTTGATTTCTCTTAATGAAAGAATTGTAAAGAGACTCTAAAAATAGAGAGTACAAGACTCGTTAGAATGGTGGTAGCTTTATCTCTGAGAAGAGATGTGACGGATACTCTCATTCACAAGAAAATGATTACAATGAGGCTCCAAAGGCCTTTTTATGATAAACGTGAATGCCAAAACCCTAGACATCCAAAAAACTAACCCTAGGAGATGAAACTCCAAAATTCATGGGGGTAAGTTAGTACATTAACTTCCTGGGGCCGTAACTTTGGCATACGATCTCCGTTTTAGGCGCGCGATAGCCCATTGGAAAGGTATTTTCGAGAGCTACACATTATGTTGTCAAAATCTGACTATGTCTATAGTTTGATTGTGGAACGCCAAAAAAACACTGTTTAGGGCCCCAAAACGACCCTAGAAGTACATAAAGATGTGCTGACATGAAAACATACAAAA
>CBVK0100646886.1:0-11575 GCA_900067695.1 Picea abies
CATAGAAAGAATTTTTGGACTAACAAGTGGATGTAGGATCCTAGAAAGAAGTTTTTGTCAGCCTATCACTATGATCTTAGTGCACAGTACAGGAAAGGTTGGGGATCGTTTAAGAGAAAGAGAGGATTGAAATTATGTTATAATTGCAGAAGACCGTGACATATTTCTAAGGAATGCCCTGGTAGAAGTTCTATTTTCCTTTGTTGTAAATCTACTGGACATGAAGTTTTAGATTTCCCTAGAATGATTACTAAAGTTGAGAAGATGAACATGAGACAAGAAAACCATGAGGAAGGTCAAGAGACTAAGAATATTCTCAAGAACTAGAAAGAATCAGAGGCTATATTATTGCAGATGAAAGAAACAATGAATAATCATAGAGACATTAGTTTATCAGATATCTTAAAAGAGAAGAGTGCATAGAAACAATAATAGGATACATCGACGTAGACTGTGTATTGGATGTAGAAACAAAGGTGAACACTATGAAAGAAAGTACTTGGGAAATCTTAGGAAAGCTTGCTATGTTCCTTCATTAGGAGGAATAGGGTTATTTAAAGGAAAGATGATAACCCTATGTGGAAGAATTACTCATGTACCTATGAGTTCTCATGGAACATTGACAGAAGAAGAATTCGAGGTCATTAAGTTTGTTGAGAACAATGCTCCTTTTTCACTTTTGTTAGGAAGGACTTGGATTGAGAGAGATCGGATCTAAACAAAAGAAGAAGAGGAAGCTATAGAACAGAAAAAGAAATAATTAAGGGATTTCATGGCTAAGAGAATAGCACGCTTAATAGAAGAATAGGAGGACAAGTCAAAGCAACTGAGGACCAGAGACCTGGCTATCAAAGTTGAAAGAACACAAGAAGACTTAAAGAACCTATCCATGCAGGACAATAGAGCACCTACTCCTGAAACAGTAAGAGAAGAAGTATTATCCTTGAACCTTGTGAAAGATCCTCAACAGTAAGAAGTTACTATGCCAAGAGGAGATAAGAACAAGAATGGAAAGAGGAATCCAGAGATGTATATCACAGGGAAGAAAGATAGAAATATCAGTAAGAAGAAAGGAAAACTAGAAAAATTGCAGGATGTTCCAGAGAGGACTTCACAGAAGGAAGGTTTGCAGAACTTGAACCTCGTCGGAATAACAGAACAACGTAGATTGTCACTTCCTCATGAGGAAGCAATATGACCATTGGAGGTGTCTCGATCGTTAGAACGACACTCCAGAACAGTTTGAAATGCAGTTATTGTCGGAACATTTTCCATTGGACCATTGGGACCGCACCATAATGGATGGAATTGCATTGATTGACCATTGGACCATTGGGACCGCACCATAATGGATGGAATTGCATTGATTGAGGCATTCCTGCCTGTTGGAGGAGTCCGTTATGACATTATCTATTTAACCCATCGAATTTCTTACCATGGACACTTTTGAAAATAGTGATTATTTGAGCCCACAGAGAACTAATTGCTTTCGTGCAGTGCTTATTGAGACCTTGCCACGTGTTCTGCTTACCTTGAGTGTTTTTTTGCCAACCCAAGATATCTAATCTCGAGCGTGTATGTCGGTCGACCTTAGCACAGTAGAGAAATCCGTCGAAGAAATCCTCATAGACCTCATGGCTAAGAAGGTCATATCTGCAGAAGTTCAAGCCTCATTGACGAGAGGAGTGAAAGCATCCCCATCGACTGGACGTCGATTTAGACCATCCTGAACTGAGACATAGAAGAGAATCAAGCTCATCCCTTCAGTCCTGCCCGACTATATCCCACCTCTGGTTGTTGTGGTTACTCATGACAACGTCCCAAGGGACTTCGACTATACACTGATCACTGCGTACCTCCTGAAGGGGATACACGCAGTCAAACAATAGTTAGGACAGATTCAGATGCTTAAGATCAGTGAATTCAACTTAGGAGACCTCAAGAACTATGGAATGATCGCACCACACAAGTATTTGACCAAGACAACAGGGAAGAAGTCAAATATAGTCCCCCAGCCGTGGACCATGGACATCATGAGGTCCACAATCCTCAATGTGATGAAGATACCACACTTCAACAGACATCAGGAGGTTAACGCATGCGTTAAAATCCTCCTGTCATGCTACCATGGCGGTTACCTTTGGTTGGATAGGTGCATCATAGTAGATCCGGTTCTGATCCACCAGATCAATGGGTTAAGCATGCAAGGACCAGACCCACAGGATTTTTACCCAGGGAAAGTTGCAGACCATGCCCTGGTGAAGTGAATAAAGGATACCTATGAAGATGTAGAGAAAGGGAAGTGGGGCTACAAATTAGCCTCCATCCAGAATGGTGCAGTGCGCCTAGCTTTCCAATTAATCACTGGTAATCTCATCAGGAAGAATAGACCAATGCAAGTCATGGGGTTTGTTGTCGACCTTGCGGGAAAATTCATTGAAGGAATGTAGATGAACTGGGTGAGCTACCTCGTCAACCACTTGGAGCAAGATTGTCGTGAAATGAAAGACCAGAGCTATGAGTTTCACTTCAGATGGTTGTTGATCCTCATTGCCTTCATTACTTGGGAGATGTCAGAAGGAGCAACCTTCCCTGAAATCGAGCCATCCGAACCACTGGCCACAAAGTTCACTACCCTCTGGTATTCAAGCAACATGGTGAAGCAATGGAATTCCAATGCGGTGTTCCACACCTATTACTTGTAGTTGAAGAGGGCCATTGAATCCTTCCCTCACATGACACATAATACATTGCATTGGTTTAGGCCATTAGTGAAGTTCTGCATAGATAGGCATTTAATTTACATCATTGTGCACAGAGATGAACATAAGGAAGAGCTCGAGTCCTATTACAAACTCACCAAGGAAGATATGGAGGAAATAACCAAGGAATGACCTACAAAATTCCTGGTACCAGTTGAACAAACATAACTCTCTGATCCCGATCTCATCGGAAGTCCTGTAGTCACCCAGGAAGAGAGTGATTCACCTAGCAACAATAGGAAGAAAAAGAAGAAAGAGGTACATGAACTGAACAACTCATCAGAGGAGACTACACTAGATTCACCTGAAGGAGGAGGAGGTGAGGAAGTAGACAAAGAAGAGGACGAAGGGGAAGAAGAAAAATAGGAACAGGGAGAAGTAACACTTCCTAAATATCCCCTTCCAGAGACCGAGACATCCAAGAAAAGAAAGGGTTCCCTGCAAAAACCTTCATCGCGTAAGAATTAAAAAGCCAATAAACCTCCATTTCAGACTGTGCTCATGGTGGATGATATTGACCTCATCATCACCATTGTATCAGATACCTCAGAGGATATTTTGTAGCAAAGTGAAGTCAAACAAGAGATAATGTTTGACAGGATCAAGGCGGAGCTCAAAGGGGTACAATAGGCCCTTTATTCAAGCCGCACAATGTCTACTATGTTGTTGTCATCAGGGGGCATAGAAGTAGGAGATAAGCCTGCCTAGCTATCCAGAATAACAGATGTGATAGAGGCTCACCTTCGTTGTGTCCAGGAGGAAAAAGAGAAGGCCACAGAGGCATTGAAGCAAGCCAAAGAGGAATCCCTGGAGAAACTTCAGGTTGCGAAGCAAGAGAAATATGACCTCCAGGCGAAGCTTTTAGAGGATAGAGCATAGATCCAAAAGGAAAAAGAACAGTTGCTCACAGAGAATATTGGAGTTAAAGAATCAGTTACTAGAGCACTTCTCTCTGTGTCGGGCCTAACATAAATGGAAGAGGAACCAAATAAGAGCCAAGTGGGGAAGCTCGCTGAATCCATTCAGTAGCTTCAAGTGAGAGTTGCAGAACTGGAATTCCAAGATGTGCCAAGCACTTTGGAGAAAGTGCAATATCAGAGGGAAGAAACTGCTCGGAGCGCAGTCGAAAAAATCAATGCATTGGCCTTTGAATGCAAGAAATTAAGAAATCGAAGTGTGCAGACTTATTAGTGCCTTGCAAAGGACCTAGAACTAAGGACATTGGAGTCATAGCTCCAGGAAGCAAAGAAAAAATATGCGACAGTGCAAGCATAGTTGAAGGTACTATCAACAATCGAGAAGAAGAAAAGGTCACAAGAACAATGCATTGTTCAACAGCAGGTCCATGCCATCTAGAGTAAAGTCATGGAAGTGACACAGAGACTTTAGCCAGTCCAGGATGAATCCTACACACTTTTTGAGGAGATCGAGGGACAAGGTGCACAACTGGAACAAGTGGTCACCTCAGTAGAAAAACGCTTGGAAGCACCTGTCACCGAGAAGTTCATTTAGGAGTTCGTCGAGGAGGAGGCCCTGGAAAAATAGCAAGTCGAGGCAGCTGAGCCAAGCTTGAGGCCTTCGAAACAGAGTTACCCAGATCATAGTGAATTGGGATGAGTCACATGTGAGTGTTGGGGGCCTGTTGGCCCTCAACCAAGTTTTGGAGAGCCTTGGTTGTGTTTGACCAATTTTGGGACTTTGACAGGCTGGTCGAAGACAGAGCACCCAGGCGAAGTGGAGATTGCGGGATCTTGCCCACATTTTACAGGATTTTTGGGTTTATGGTTTATGTAATGGGTATGGGATATCGGCCCATGGGTTTTACCCATGCTTAGGCATTTTTGTAATATATAAATAGATATCTAGGCGATGTAAGAAGGAGTCAGTTGTAAGCTAGTGAGTTAAGTGCAAATAGTTGTGAATTCTTTGTGCATACTGTGTGTTGAGAACTTGCAGAGCTAAGTGAAAGTAATTGTAAGAGGGCTATGTGCTATGCCAAGCTCAGGGAAGGAGTATCTAGTGAGGTGTGTGCAGATCTCCTGTCCTATGCGGAATTGGTTCTATTTCTTTGTGCATGTAAGAAGATTGAAAGAAGATAATAAAGAAGATGAAGAGTTGGTGGACATAGCCCCACGCTGGGGGTGAACCACATATATCCAGTGCTGTGATTGCTCTGTGTGATTGATGTGATTTATGCTTATTTTTTTAATCTTTATGTATGTATATGCATCATATGTAGTATATTAGTGCTTAATATCATGAATGAATGCTATATCTAATCTATCTCTCTGTGCTAAGTTCTTGAATGTGTTAGATCTTGTTGAATACTGCATTGTACTGTAATTAGGGTTTTACCTGTGATGTGAATCAAGGGTTAAAGACTAATGAATGTTAACTACTAAGTGCTCTGTTAAGTATTGTGATCACAGATCTGTGTCCCAGCTAGGTTGTAGACACCTGAGTCCTACAACCACCCCTGCCTCTACCTCGGCTGAGACTTCATCTTCTTCACAGGTGTTGCCGAAAGGGCCAATAGTTAGGGTTTTGTTGGTGCGCTATCAAATCATTGAACCCTAGGTCTACCCCTGTGCCAACAAGGAATAATTCCTTTTTTTTGGAGGACGAGCAGATGAGATCCGTTCGGATGAATCTAAGATATTTCGTGACCATCAGATTTGGAAAAAGGTACGTGAGAGATAACCCTTGAAGTCCTTCAGACTTCGTGTATTCAGAAGTTCTTGAGTTTGTGTCATGGAGGAGACAAGTTTCCTAAAGCCCTGGGATTTGAAGTAAATCTGGGTCGTTGATAGTGAGTACACGTGTCAACAGATCTCAGAATTCGCAGGTTCGACAGTCTGGAGAATGAAGGTGCAAAGTCTTGTGGACCGAGAATCCTCGAAGGCCGGAGCAGATCCAGACCATCCATTTGCAAGGAAACGAGGACCGTAGATCATGACTCCTTACCACTTTCGAGTTCGACGATCTGGGGAAGTGTATTTGTTAACCTCTCGGAACTCCCAAAGGCCAGAGTCTCAGAGAGGATCATAACCGTTGGTTGCTGGAGAGGTGTGGACCGTCGATTGAGCCCCTTCGGAAGTTCGCCAGTTCGACACTCTGGAGGATTTGAGGTGTCATGTGGTGAAAAACTCTGAAGCCCAGAGCACAAAGTAGACAGGGACCATTGATCTGAGGTAAGTATTAACCATCCGATCTGTTGATTCAGAGGTCAATACTCTGGGAGTATGGCATGTTGGAGCGGTTAGAATACCCAAAGCCTAAAATCTTGAAGACGGGGTGAACCGTAGATCTCGACACTTATTGAGAACCGTTCATCTCTACCATAGTTCGGTTATTCATGAATTTGGCATGCAGGAGGATTGTTGGTTGTATTTTTTAGAACTCTTGAATCCTGGAGCTCCGAAGTGCTAGATTTCTTGAGGGTTAAAGAGATTAGCCCATGTTTTTTCCCAAGGTCATGTGGATTTCTCCATTGACGAGATAAGACCCTCGCGAATGTAATTTTGCGCGCAGGCAGAAGAGTAAAGGCTTGTGGAAAAGGAATTCAAGGGCTCAGCAAGGGCCTGTGAGCTAATTCATATCCTTAGCATAAGGATTCTTAGACCGAGAAGTGGGGGGGGGTTTGCTTCAAGTGGTATCAGAGCTCGAATTAAGCTTTGTACGAAAAATAAAACTCAAAACCATGCTACCAAGGAGACGTAGAGAGAGACCAGTGGTCAATGCAGCGATGGGAGAAGAGATGAGACAACTTCGTTCAAGGTTGGATGCCATGGAGACAACATAAATAAGAGAACCTAAATCCGGTGACGTTAGCGAAGACAAAATTGAAGATGTTGAAGCATAAGAAGTTGCAGGAGAACAAACAATAGAGGAGTGACTACTGAGAGATGTTGTTAAAATGGGATCCAGAGAAAAAATGAAAGTCCCAATGTATGAAGGTAATTTGGATGTGGAGGAACTACTTGACTAGATAAGTGCTTTAGACAAGTACTTTGATCATGAGGAGATTGATGACGAGAAGAAGGTAAAGCATGATGTGACCAGATTGAAGGGACATGCAACATTATGGTGGGACAAATTGCAAGCTGACATAAGATGCAAAGGTAAGTCCAAAATTAAGAATTGGGATAGAATAGTGTCTAAGTTGAAGGCTAAATTCATACCCAAGGATTATGAGATAAATCTACTCAGGAAGTTGCAGAACCTAAGGCAGAAATGGTTGTTAGTAAAGGAGTACACTGAAGAGTTTTATAGGATGAACATAAGAGAAAGACATAGGGAGAATGACGAAGAAAAAATTTCCAGGTATATTAATGGCCTGAGATATGAAATCCAGGATGCGATCAACATGATGAAAATGAGGATAGTGGAAGATTCTTATTAGGTAGCCCTGAAAACAGAAGAAAAGTTGGCAAGGGAGAAAAGTCAAAGAAACAGAGGAAAGAGTCCAAACAGAGGTAGAGGAATTGTCAGAGAAAAATTCTAGAAACCCAGAGGAGAAGATGGAAAGTATCACAGTCAAATAGAGAAAGGAAGAAGCTCTAGAGGAGGAAACTATGGAGAAGGAAATTATTTTTCCATAGGAAAAGGAAGAGGTAGAGGAGGAGAAGTGAATTGCTATGCCTGTGGAAAGACAAGGCACATGTCTTGGGAATGTCTTGAGAAGAAAAATATAGGAACTAGAGAAGCTCACATTTCTGAAGCACAAAATAGGAATGTGAAGACATAGATGAAGGAAGAAGCAACAAAATAAGGAAGATCACTCATGATGAGGAAATTTCTCATAAATCCAAAGAAAGAGGCACGAGAGCCAGTTCATAGGAATATACTGTTCAAAACTACTTGCAAGGCCAAAGATAGGGTACGCAAAGTGATCATAGACAATGGGAGTACTGATAATTTAGTATCCATAGAGATGGTGGAAAATATGAAGTTGGAGAAAACTGCACATCCAAATCCATATAAGGTGTCATGGTTGCGGAAAGGACATCAATTCATGATAAGTCAACAATGTAAAGTTGAATTCAAAATAGGTGGTTATAAAGATGAAGTCGTATGCGATGTCATATCTATGGATGTTTTTCATGTTCTGTTGGGAAGACCATGGAAATATGACAGGAATGTCATACATGATGGGAGGAAGAAAACTTATACCCTTGAGAAAAATGGGTATAAGCATATGTTGCTTCCAATAGAAGACAAGGGAGTCAAAGAAGAAGCTAATCCTAGTATACTTCTCATGAGTGGGAAGGAACTCTTGAAATAAGTAAAAAAAGAACAGGAAATGTAGTTTGTTGTTGTAGGTGAGATGAGAGTCATTCTCACAAGCACTTCTATGAATGATTTTCCTGTGGAAGTTTAGGAGTTGTTGGATGAGATTGTTGATATTGTGGTGGATGAGTTACCTCACCCTTTACCGCCCATTAGGAGTATCAGTCACCATATTGACCTTATTCTGGGAGCGAGTTTTCCGAACAAATTAACATATAGATTGAACCCTCAAGAGAGTGAAAAGTTCAAGAAGCAAATCCAAGAATTGTTGGATAAGGGTGTGATTACGGAACGTTTGAGCCTGTTTGTTGTACCAACTTTGTTGAGTCCGAAGAAGGATGGAGGTTGGATAATGTGTACAGATTCTAGAGCCATCAACAAGATAACCATCATGTATAGATTTCCTTTACCCAGAATGGATGATTTAATGGATTGCTTGAGTGGAGCTATTTATTTTTCCAAGATAGACTTGAAGAGTGGCTATCATCAGATCAAGATGAGAAAAGGAGATGAATGGAAGACAACCTTAAAAACAAATGAAGGATTGTATGAGTGGCTTGTTATGTCATTTGGCTTAACAAATTCCCCAAGTATGTTTATGAGGTTGATGAACGAAGTACTCAAATATTTTATTGGTAAGTTTGTGATTGTTTATTTAGATGATATTCTAGTTTTCAGCAAGACTAAGGAGGAGCATCTCAGACACTTGAAGATGGTGTTGAGAAGACTACAACAAGAGAAGCTATTAGTAAATTTGAAGAAGTGTTCTTTTATGAAAAGAAAACTTATATATTTGTGGTTCGCAATCTCTTTAAATGAGTTGAAGATGGATCCAGAAAAGGCGAGAGCAATCATAGAATGGCCTTCTCCAAGAAGTGTGTTTGAGGTAAGAATTTTTCACAGGAAATTCATCAGGAATTTCAGTAGTATTTGTGTACCCATACTAGACACCATAAAGAAGGAGCATAGATATTTTAATTGGACATAAGAGGCTGAGAAAGGATTTAGAGTGTTGAAAGAGAAGATAACAGAACAACCTATCTTAGTTCTACCAGATTTTAAGAAGACCTTTCAAGTCAAATGTGATGCAAGTGGAGTATCCATTGGCGCAGTTTTGATCCAAGAAAATAAACCTGTTGCTTATTTCAGTGAGAAAATGAATGATGTTAATAGAAATTATTCCACGTATGACAAGGAGTTTTATGTTGTAATACAAGCCTTGAAAAAGTGGAGGCATTACCTTATCCCGAAGGAGTTTATTTTATATACTGACAATCAAGCTTTGCAGTTTATAACTAGGCAAGAGAAATTGAACCAGAGACATGCCAAATGGGTAGAATTCATGCAAAATTTTACTTTTGTTATTAAGTATATTAGTGGAAGCACTAACAAAGTTGCAGATGCTTTGAGCATGAGTTGTTTGATTTTGTAGGAATTTCAAGTGGAGACCTTGGGATTTCAACACCTCAAGGAGATGTATCAACAAGATCCAGATTTGAAAGAAGCTTATGAAGAATGCAAGAACCCTTTGCTAAGGGACATAAATCAATAAATAAAATATCTAATCCAAGGTGGACTGTTATTTAAGGGGAGTCAATTGTGTATCCCGAGATGTTCAATGGGGGATAACTTGTTGAAGGAAAAACATAGTGGAGGGTTGGATGGACACTTTTTCTATGATAAAACGTATGCACAATTAAGTTCTTCATACTATTAGCTAGGTATGAGATCTGACGTGAAGCGATTTGTGGACAAATGTAGAATTTGCTAGTATGCCAAAGGAAAACAGTAGAACACTACACTATATCAACCATTGCCTATTCTAGACAGGACATGGGATGCTATAAGTATGGATTTTGTTTTGGGATTACCAAGAACCTAGAGGGGAAGTGATTCTATATTTGTAGTGGTGTACATATTTTCGAACATGGCACATTTCATACCGTGTCACAAAAACAGTGATGCTACTCATATAGCGAGCTTGCTTTTCAAAGGGATCATGAGATTACATGGGTTTCCTTGAAGTATAGTCTCAGAAAGAGATACCAAATTCGTGGGGCACTTTCGGAGAAATATGTGGAAGAATTTGGGGACAAATATGTCCTTTAGTTCAACATATCATCCTCAGATGAATGGACAGACTGAAGTGGTGAACTGAAGTCTATTTAAACTGTTGAGGAATTTGGTCATTGAACATCACAATCAGTGGGATAGCATTCTTCCCCAAGAAGAATTTGCATATAATGACTCACCAAACATAAGCACTGGTAAAATCCCATTCCATATGGTATATGGAATGCATCCAAGAGGAATTTCAGAGTTAAGGGATTTTGGAAAAGATGAGTTTCGAAGTGCAGGAGTAGAATACTTTGTTGCAAAAATGAAAAAGTTTCATGATCAAATAAAGACACAAGTACAAGATAGAATCTAGAAATACAAGAGTTGAATAGATCAGAGAGGAAGGGAAGTTAATTTTGAAATTGGAGATCAAGTTTTAGCACACCTGAGAAAGGAAAGATTCTCGAAGGGGAAATGTAACAAACTAAAGATGAAAAATATAGGACCATGTAAGATCCTCAGAAAGTTTGTTGCAAATGATTATGAGATTGAGTTGCCAGAGGACATTGGAATATCACCAATATTCAATATAGCAGATTTATAACCTTACAGGATGGATGATATAGAAGAGATACATGGTCAGGAGAATATTCAATGGAAGTGTTGGCACAAGGGAAGATCCAGGGTTCAATGCTACAATAACGCACCAACAAAGCCCTAACTACCAACCATTTCGGCAACACCTGCGAAGCAGATGAGGTCTCACCTGAGGTAGATGTAGGGCTGGTTGCAAGACTCAGGTGTTTCCAACCTTAGTTGGGACACATATATGTGATTATAATACTTAATAAAGCACTTAGCACCGTCAGTTCCTCAATATACAATCAATAATCACTTTGCTGATAAAACAGGGCTTCGCAACATTCACACTGATATAACTTACTTAAGAACTTAGCATAAACAAAGAGGTAGATCTAGCAGATCAAGCACTAAGCACATTCATATGGATCAGATCTAACATTCTCACATGTCATTAGCACTAAGCATAAGAAGATCTATCTAATCATCTCAAATCACTTAGCAAAAGAAGATATAAACACATCCAGACAAGCACAAAGCAAAACAACACAGTGTTTACGTGGTTCACCCCCACCCTGGGGCTACGTCCACCAAATCTTCTTCTTTATTGTCTTCAGTTAATCAGTTACAAGCACAGAGCCATCAAAACCCTACTCCGCATAGGACATAATATCTACGCAGCTCGCTAGATCCTTCTTCCTTGCGATACAACACAAAGCCTTCCACCATCTGTTACAACCACTTGCACTTAACTCTGCAAGTCTCTCATAGTCATGCAAAATGTACTTACAAAACCTTACTTTCACTTAGCATACATCACATAGATTCATATTCAAATACTTCTTACATTACCTAGCCTTCTATTTATACATTACAAAATAGGCCTA
>CBVK0100646888.1:0-10085 GCA_900067695.1 Picea abies
TGAATAACCCTATTCCTCCTAATGAAGGAATCATAGCAGGCCTCCCTATAGCTTTCCAAGTTCTCTCTATCATGATATTCACTTGTGTTTCCTCATATATAACATAGTCAATGTTGAAGTCTCCTATTATTGCTTCAAGGCATTCATTGTCTTTAAATATCTTTGATAATCTAACATGTCAGTGGTCATTCAAGGTTTCTTTCATTTGTAGAAATACCTTCTCTAATTCTTTCTGGGGTTCTACTAGTTTATGTATTTTCATTAGGATTTTCTTGTATTATGTTCATACTTTGAATATTAGCAATCATTCTAGGGAAATCCAACACTTCATGGTTCATATCTTTGCAACAAAGACAACCAGGTCTTCTCCTAGGGCATGACTTAGCAAGATGTCTCATTTTTCTGTAGCTGTAACAGAGGGTTAATCCTCTCTTTCTTTTAAATGCTCCCCAAATTCTCCTATACTGTCTGCTAGGATCATAGGAGCTAACCTGCAATAAATTCTTTCTAGGATCCTACATCCATTTGTTAGTCCAAACATTATTTCTATGCATAGGTATAACATATCTTTCACTATTCTTATCAGATCTTGCTGAACCGCTCTTCCGATCTCACTCTTTGAATTCTTTCATTTTGTCCTGGGCAGGTACTTATGTGGGGCGAGCATATTGTAGACCTTCCTGTCGTTGAGGCTAAAGTCGCTAAACTTCAATGCTGCTATCTTTTCTTGATCTACGAGAACTGTGTATATCCCCTTCGGGAGGTACAGAGTGACCAATTCATTCTCAAAGTCTCTGGGCACACTATCTTGATTTATTGCACCACTCATAGGTGGTAGATAGGCAGATAAAATGATCAGAATCAACTTAGCATTCACGAGATCGTCTCTGTGCTTGGTTCTCTTCTAATCTGCAGGGCGTGAAGGTCCGACTCGAGTAGTGGACATAGAGGTCGACAGTCCTCTAATTGATGATGCTTGTAGACCGGTAGGTAGTCCTCTCTCTGACATGACTCTTTTAGTCATCAAGTCGAGGAGTACTTATGTTGTTGATTCTTCAAATGCGGTGAGTTCATCAGACATATGTACTCGGGATTAATAATATCGGGTTCAAAATTAACTCAGATACTGCACTAGAATAAACAAAAAGAGGGAAATGATCACTGTATACAATTCACTTGGTCCATGGGCTCAAATTCTTGGTTAGCAAAAATGTTCTCAATTCATGGCGTGATGGGATAAATAGGAAACTTGGCAATGGTTTGCTGGTAATGGGTATGAAGCCTCATTAACTCTTATTCTGTCTGTTATGGCATGGTCCAATGATCTTGTGTCGAGCTATAAATTCTTTTCGACCCATTTGGAGCGACAACTGAATGGATATATCGATCCCAACGACTATATTTACTTGCCATGGCGAAGTGACATGTGTCACTATTCTGATATCCCGACGAAGCTCCCATTCTGCAAATTTTCTGTCTCCGAATTTCCCTCAGGAACCTTTTGTAACTATTCAAACTTAGCTCTCTTCTTAGCTTTCTAGCCTTCCTCCTAGTGAGCTTCGTCTCGGTAGTCCTTTTTCCATTCTGATTCTTATCATCTTTGGACATAGTCATTGTGCGTTGTTGATATTCTTTCCTAGGATTCGAGATTAACACCTCTTATTTATCCGAGATAGGTACATCAGTCTTCTGTGAGTATTCTAATGTTCTTGCAGCTTTGACATTCGGGTCTCTAGTGTTAAGTAGCTTCGACTTATTCTCCTGTTCTTCAATCAAGTATGCGATCCTTCTAGTCATGAAATCTTTTAACTCTTGTGTCTTCTGCTCTAAAACTTCTTCTTCTTCTTTTCATTTAGCTTGATCTCTTTCAATCCAAGGTTTCCCTAGTAACATGGTAAATGGGGTGCAGTCCTCAATAAATTGAATAATCTCAAAATCTTCTTCTGTTGAAGTTCCATTGGCATTCATAGATATCTGAGTGAGCTTTCCACATAGGTTTACCAGTTTTCCTCTGAATAACCCTATTCCTCCTAATGAAGGAATCATAGTAGGCCTTCCTATAGCTTCCCAAGTTCTCTCTGTCATGATAGTCACCTGTGTTTCCTCATCTAGAACACAATCAATGTCTAAGTCTCCTATTCTTGCTTCAAGGCATTCCTTGTCTTTAAAGATCTCTGATAATCTAACATGTCAGTGGTCATTCAAGGTTTCTTTCATCTATAGCAATACCTTCTCTGATTCTTTTTGGGGTTCTTCTATAGCCTTAGTTTCTGGATCTGCCTTAGGGTTTTCTTGTCTTATGTTCATACTTTCAATCTTATCAATCATTCTAGGGCAATCCAATACTTCATGGTTCATAGATTTGCAACAAAGATAACCAGGTCTTCTCCCAGGGCATGCTTTAGCAAGATATCCCGGTTTTCTGCAGCTGTAACAGAGGGTTAATCCTTTTTTTCTTTTAAATGATCCCCAACTTCTCCCATACTGTGCGCCAAGATCATAGGAGCTAACCTGCAATAAATTCTTTCTAGGATCCTGCATCCATTCATTAGTCCAAACATTATTTATATGCATAGGTATAACATATCTTTCATTATTCTTATCAAATCTACTCATATCAAATCTTCTTTCATCTATTAATACCCTAGTTTTCAAACTAGGACAAACTCTATTAAACGTACCTAGATCCATACTCTAGAAACAAAAATTTCCACTTATCTTACTTCTACAGAGCACAAAGCTTTCAGATCTAGAATTTTTCTACTATTCTTACCTTTATCAAAGCACAGAGCTTACAAATTTTACCTCTTTTTAATCGAGAATTCTCACTTTTACTTTTCTTAGGGCACAATGCTTCCAGATCTTACTTCTTTTCTTCGTATCAGACTTCTTTTCGTTAGCACAAAGATTCTTAGGTCAAGTAGAATAATGCGCACTAGGGCACAGATCTACGCATAGAGCTTTCACAATTTCAAGATGAATCTTTGCACAAAGATTCTTCTTTCTCAGTTCCTAGCAATCACAGTTTCAGGTCTCGGCAATGGAACCATTTGTTGGCACAGGGGTATACCCAGGGTTCAACGCTACAACAATGCACCAACAAAGCCCTAACTACCCACCCTTTTGGCAACACCTACGAAGCAGATGAGGTATCACCCGAGGTAGAGGCAGGGGTGGTTGCAAGAATTAGGTGTTTGCAACCTTAGCTGGGACATAAATATGTGATTATAATACTTAATAAATCACTTAGCACCGTCAGTTCCTCAATATACAATCAATAATCACTTCGATGATAAAATAGGGCTTCGCAACATTCACACTGATATAACGTACTTAAGCATTTATCATAAACAGAGAGGTATATCTAGAGGATCAAGCACTAAGCACATTCATATGGATCAGATCTAACATTCTCACATGTCATTAGCACTAAGAATAAGTAGATCTATCTAATCATCTCAAAGAACTTATCAAAAGAAGATATAAACACATCCAGAGAAGCACAAATCAAAACAACACAATGTTTACGTGGTTCACCCCCACCCTGGGGCTACATCCACCAAATCTTCTTCTTTATTGTCTTCAGTTAATTGGTTACAATCACAGAGACATCATAACCCTACTTTGCATAGGACAGAATATCTGTGCAACTCGCTAGATTCTTCTTCCTTGCGATACAACACAAAGCCTTCCACCATATGTTACAATGACTTGCACTTAACTCTGCAAGTCTCTCACAGTCATGCACAACATACTTACAAAACCTTACTTGCACTTAGCATACATCACATAGATGCCTATTCAACTACTTCTTACATTGCCTAGCCTTCTATTTATACATTACAAAATAGGCCTAAGCATGGGTAAACCCATGGGCTGACATCCCAATCCCGTTACATAATCCCAAAAACCCAAAAATGACCCAAAAGTGGGTCAAGATCCCTTGACATCTGCTTCATCTTGCACTCCTCCTTCAGCAGGCTATCGAAGTCCCAAAATAGGTCAATATGACCAAGAATCTCCCAAAACTTGGTCAAAGGTCAACATGAAGCAACAGATGCCCACAACAAAGAAACCACAGATAGAGAAAATTTTGGACCATAGAACTGCTAAGAACACCAGAAGGAAGATTTACTATGAGTATCTGGTTAAGTGGAAAGATCATCCAATAGAGGATGCCAGTTGGTTAACTAAAGCTGATATCCAGAAGCATCGAAAAACAATGCAGGAGCTCATGGAAAGGAGTCCATGAATATTTTTGTCTAGAGGAGTATGATGTAGGAGCATCACCATCAACATTCAATGAGGCAAGTGGAGGAAAAATTAGCATCCAATGCGCACATTCACGATGACTTAAATTCCAAGGAGAGTGCATCACGTTCACATTTTGAAAGCATTTTAATTAAGGCCCTTTAATATTTTGAGGAGAGTGTATTTATTTTAATTAGTTGGAGGATTGTACATATATTGAGCATCGACTCATATCTATATTGTAAATTCTCATTTATTGTAATAAGCCTTAGTGGTATATGTTTTAATTATGATATGATATCACTTAGATAGGCTGGAGGGAAGTCTCGATAAGCCCCTTCATGTATAAATATATGTAATCTATGCCTGAAATAGGCTGTTGAGAATTTTTGAGATAGCTGCTGAAGATAGTTGTTATTGTTGCTAAAACCATTTTGTTGTTGCTGAGAGTTGTGGAGAAAACGACGAGGGCTTTATGAACTCCTGTACACATTTTTCTGAATGAATATAACATGAGAGGTTTGATTTCAAATGTATGGTGTTGTCTATTTCTGAGTTCATTGTGTACATGTGGTGTTTTTCATTTTCTGTGTTTTATATGTCCAAGTATGCATTTCATGATTTAGTGTGTGAATCTTTGATGTTCCATAAGTTTCAATTGTTTCTCTTTTGAAACTATGGTGCAAGGAGTGCACAGTGCCTGCAAGGAGTGAGAGGGAAGAGTTGCGTATGACTTAGAAGCTCAGAAGAGATAGCGTGAAGCCTCGGAAAAAAAAAGTGCAAGGATTTCACTGATAATCAGTGGAGTATAGAAGTTTGAAGAAGACTCATGCAATGTGTGCACCGGGCCGACACTTAGTCAAAGTGTTGAGGAAGTCTCAAGGAAGACAAATGCAAGGAGGGCGTAGGGATATTTTTGAAAAATATCTAAGTATGAAGCCTTTTATAAGTTCAAAGGGTGCAAAGAGTGTGTCAAAGGTTCAAATCACTTCAAGCAATCAAACTCAGGAGAAATAACAGATGAAGTTTCCCTTGGAGGGAAAAATTTATCCCATTTGAAGGTTGAGTGGACGATATCTAGTCAGGGAAGGTTGGGATCTCTTGTGACCGTCAGATATAGAGAAGTAGTGTGGGGTTTAAACCCTCGAAGTCCTTCATAATTTATGAGTTCGACAATTTTTGTGTGTTGGGCACAAAAGAGACGAAACCCTCGAAGTTCTGGAGTCCAAAATTGATCTGTACCGTTGGTCAGAGAAGGACACATGGAGAGAGGATATAACCTCCACCAATTCGGAGTTTGGAAGTTGTAAGGGGTTGTGTTGTGAAGACACCTAATGTATCAAATCCCATAATAGATCCAAGCCATCCATTCACCATGTCACATGGATCATCGATTGTGACCCTTCTTTAGTTCACATGTTCGACACTTCGAGGAATTTGAAGTGTGGTGTTTTGAAAAGCTATGAAGCCTGGAGTTGTAGGGTTGACGAGAGTTGTCGATCTGGGGAAAGAAATAGATCACCCAATCCATTGGTTTATAGTTCGATGCTCTGGGCATATAGTGTATTGGAGCGGGAAAAACCTCCGAAGCCCGGGATTCTGAAGTTCTTTCCGACTGTAAGATCACAGTGGGTGTTGTGGATTGTTGATCCCCTCTACCTCTTCGACGATTTGTGAATTCAACGTTCGGGAGGGACATCGCGTGTTGCTATTGGAGCTCCCGAAGCCTAGAGTTCCAAAGTCCCAAATTCTTCAGAAATTTGAGATTTAGCCCATGGTTTTTCCCCAGAGTCACGTGGAGGACTTCGCTAGTACATAAGGACCCTCACAGACTTGGTTTTATGTGTGAGAAACAAGAAAAAGGTCTATGGAAAATTATTTTGAGGGCTCCGCAAGGGAACGAGAGATGATTCGGCTCCCGATTTCAAACGATCCTAGACTAGGAGGTCATGCAGGCCCCATGAGGTGGTGGGGGTTTGCATCACCTTGTTTTGGAAACATTGGTCCTCGCTACATCACTACAATGACTCTTCCTGGTTTCACTTTGGGGTTACCAATATGGTTGTTTTCCACTCCTGTGGTCCCGAATGTCCATGCTGCTTCCCAAGCAATCTCTCCACCATAAGAACACCAAGCTCTTGTTGACCCTTTTCCTTCTTCACCTGTCATGTCTTGTTCCCTTTATTCTTCCTCACTTGGTGAAATCCTTGATGATAGTAATCAAGAGACTAAGAAGAAGAAGAAAAGGATGAACAAGAAGAAGCAAAATAAGCAAGGGGGAAATCAACCAATGACTTTGGTGAGTGTTGATAATGTTGAAAATTTGACCAACATAAGTTGCTTTGTGGCTCACCCCCACAACAACCCATTTTTGGAAAAATGGGATCCCCCTGTTTTAATTTTTTTTACAAGGCACTACATTTATACTTCATTGAAAATTTATTGGCACACATAAGTTATTATATCACTTATATAGTCTATGATAATGTTCTCTTTTGGAAATCTAATTAGTTGCAGCCAAACAATGGTCCCCTCTACTTCACCAATCGACCCTCCTACCCAATATTTCACTGTCTCATACAATCGTTGGAGGCCCCCCAAAACTTGTTTGTGTAACCTTCTTGATAAATCCCACTCATGCACCTTTCAACCTAAGTCTGGTCGGATCGAAAAGACTCTCATACTAATTAAATTTTGAAAGAAACCTTTCCGATGGACACATCAGAAAGGGTTATGTCGGAATCATCTTCATCATAATGTTTTCCCTCACACATAATTTGAGACTCTGATCCTCGCACTCCGATAACCATACATACAAATCTCCCTTCATGTCCCACGTGGAGACACATAGAAGAACAAAGACACAACCAATGTACTTAACACCACTGTGCCTATGCATCTAGTTTGACCATGGCCTTATAATGTGGCACATTATTATTGGTCGTCCTATCTTTCAGATATTTGTGCTACTTACTTTCCTTCATATATTTGAAACAAATGATGCCCTAGGGTATGGAAGGAATATTCCTTCAATACCATCTCCATTGGAGTGTCAAATTTCTCTTAACCTGGTGGACTTCAAAACATAAGTCCGACGTCATCATACAAATCCTTTTTAATCATATACGGTCGACATGCAAATCCAGGAAAAGGGAATATTCCTTCGATACCCTTCTATTAGAGTCTTCTTAAAACCACATATTTTTCACCTCCGATGCAACGACGCTGATGGGTCCCACTTGTCCCCAAATGTCTCTCCTGCCACATCGAAACATGAATTCATTGGAGATGGAATATGCCTTCGATACCCTTCCTGTTGGAGGATGATTTGATCCACAAGCTCTCCCATTTTGACCTCACAACTTTGATAGTTGTATTTTCAAGTATAGGCCACTCGACAACTTCGATACATAGATTTGGATGATCTACAGTCTTAATTCGCATTAATGACATAGATTGTGATTGGATTTTGAAACCACCCTTGTACACATATGATTTTCTATGTATTTAGTGGGGATTTGATACATATTAATTGGCACTAAACCCTCATTTTAAAAACCATATTCCTTCATAAGTTTGTAAAATGCCCTCTCAGTTTTCATTTTCTCTATGATACTCTCAGACCATTTTCTTAGCTCAATTGCAAGTATCACATCTTCTTAGTAAATGTTTTTTCTCATTATGGTTGTCGCATTAATTTCCCTAGATTAATTGGTGTTTTGAATCGATGACATAAGACTTGGATGACAACTTATCATGGCAAGCCAAAACACCAAGAGGCCTAAAGGCTTTGTCTATTTCTAGTGATATTCCACACCTAAAACATCTTCCCTCCAAGAAGAGGTCCTAGTAATGGACACCACCCATCACACGGGTGAAGACCATAGTTTTGGATACGATGAAATCTACAGGATATTCAACATTGGATATTTTCAGCTAGAAGAGAAGAACATAGAGGTATACCAGAATATCCAAAAAAGAAACATCCATCTGATTGTTTCCCAGTCAACACTTTTTCCCTACTATGAGGAAGTGCAATGGTGTTTCAAATAGTTTGACCCGAACACCACTACTATCATGAGAAAACATGGGAAGTGAGTAGCATCCCTGAGACCCAAAGACATCGACCCAAGGTACCACTTACCCTTTCCCACATGCACTCTCAATAAGTCATTCTTGAAAGGTTTAGCTCAGGGTAACAAAGGGCCAACTAAGCTGATGAAAAATTGGTGGGTGGATGAAGATGAGACACTTAAAGATGGACAAAAACTGGTCCCCACCCATAGACTAAAAGCACGTTACAAATTGTTAGTTACTATGCTATGTCAACTATATGGTGAGGATAAAAGAACACATTTTAATATGGATTGGTTTCCACTAGCCATAGTCTCGTGAAAACTAGAAAAGTGTTCAAATGGGCCGACATCCTGGCTTTCAACATCTGTCTCCACATGAAAAAAAATTCCAGGTATGAGAAAGCCATATTTTTATATGTCAACCTATTTAATTGATGCTATCTGTTCTTCGATAAATTTGTTGACCTTGGATGGAACTAGGACCGGAACCAACCCCCTATACATGTGTATTGCTCCGAGTTTTGGAATATAAATTACAGAAGATAATTTTATGACATATGTAACCTTTTCCTCGCCCCTTTTGCATATTATACTTTTCGGGTTCCCAAGACACAAGATTTCCTTTGAAACTAGGACTGGTATGAAGGGAATAGTTGACTGGTACTTTTGAAAATATTACCCATACATTAGGTTATATGGCACCACTGGATCCCCACACCTTCTACCCTACTTTGTCCTAGATAATTTATTAATGAGGGAAATTTCCTACCATACCATGGGGACAAGGATCACTTCATTACTTTTGAGTAGCAACAAGAATCTTTGGCCTTTGTTTCCAATCCATATAGGGAACTAAACCATCTCTAATGTCCCTCATCCAAGGAATGAGGTAGACTCCTTACAGGATGTGTGCCTATGTCTAAGAGAGCCTAAGGACCATGACCTATGGACCATGACCCTCATGGCATTGCAATCAAGCACATCAGATCTATCGATCTCACTCACTCTAACATCCATGTGGTTGATTTTGAAGAAGATAAGTTTAAATGAATCCTTTCTTATGAAGAGGTTCTACAAAAGTTTCCCAATGATGCCGCCAAATAGGAAATTGATTATGAACAAGAGGAAATGAAGAGGGTAACAATTGATCAGTTTCAAATATTGATACAACAAGAAAAATACAAATACGACCTTAAAGAGCAGGAGAAGGATAGGAAAGATGAAAAATTAGAACACAAGAGACTCCAAGTTGAAGAGGAGTGTCAAAGAAGGAAAGCCGAAGAAGAAATAATCATAAGAGAAAATAAACTCAAAGTAGAACATGTTTCCCTCCAAAAGAAGAAAAGTGAAGAAGTTGAAGCTAAGAGATTGGCCGATGAGGTAGAGTCTAAGAGATTGGTTGATGAGGCAGAGGCTAAATGAACAATTGATGAGGTAGAGACTTAAAGGAAGAAAGAAGTGTTGATATTATGGTAGCTGCGGGAGGCATTTACCTCCAGGTGTAAACCTGACGAGGATAGAATACTCTGGGAAGTAAGAAGAAACCCTAATGAGTTGGATAATAACCCTAGAAGACTTGTTGGCTCAAGAAGCTAATTTATATTAGGTTATTAGCCTCCAAGAGAAGAATTCGGCCAGAAATAATAATATATACTGAATAGAAAGATACCCAGAATGAGAAGTTAGCCCAGGTAGTTAGCCAAAATTAATATAAATACAGGAGGCCAGTTCTCATTCTGGCAGGCAGTCTCAGAATTG
>CBVK0100646910.1:0-12997 GCA_900067695.1 Picea abies
CCTTCCTGGTCCCACTGCTAGACCTGTTGATCCTCTTCCATCTTCGTCCATAGGTGCATTGATTTCTCGAACAAGTCCTCCACTGTCTGGACTTGTTGTTCTATATCCTGTATCTTCTCTATTGCCTCCTGTTTCCTCTGCTCCCTCACCTTCGGTGGAGTGGTAGGTGTGATATGCTCCTAGAGATTCTCGATCGCTTATTGGTATTGATCGATTGTCCGCACAATCTGATCAATCTTTTCTGTTGCCGTGAGTTCAGTCATCTGCGCGTTCTTTGTAATCTTCTCGTAGGCTACGAATACTTTCTATTCCAGTCCCTTCATGTCTTCCTTTTATTATTTGGTCTCAATATTAGCCTACTCAAATACCAATTCTATCTCATCCCGCTTAACCTTTACCTGATGCAATTATGTTGTATCTTTTCATGCACGAGAATGTATCTCCTGTGTAACACTGACTTGTAGTTTATATAGTTCCTTGGTTGGTATCTATGGCAATACCAACTGTAATTGTGCCAAATCCTTTAAGGGTGTATTCCCCATGATTTCGTCCATGCGCAACATGCTAGGTGTGACGTGAATGTTGAACTCACCTGTGATATTGTTTGGACTATGTCCCGCTCGCTTGCTCCAGTTTCTCTTCCTATCTGTGATGCTGACGACCCTTTCTCTAGGCTGTTGTCAGCTCCCTATGCTTCCCCGATCTGTCTGAGGAGCTGTCTCATGTATGCCAACTCATCTTCAATTCTATCCCTTTCATGCAGAGCATTCTAAAAATCCTCAAATGTGCGATGTTGAACCACTTAGGCCACCATTTATGCATCATCCTTTGTGATCGTGTATTTCGGAGGTGTTCTATGTGCCTTCGTATTCTTGTGCACAACCCCCGTCTGGGTGGCTGGTCGCTTAGTCTGGCTTGGATCTTATGGAGTAGGACTTGATGTGGTCCCATGTGCTACCTCAACATGTTTCTATTGTACTTGGGGTAGATCGGAAGCTTATGGAGTAGGACTTGATGTGGTCCCGTGTGCTACCTCAACATGTTTCTATTGTACTTGGGGTGCTTGTGTGTTGTTCCTCTTCCCCGTCTGGAATCCTATCTTAGATGTCCCCCCTTTCTTCTGTTGTGGTTTGTTATGACCTGTACTTGGTTTCTTGGGCACTTTTACTTCCTAGGGCTATGTCTGTTCCTGCCCTACCTCCTCAACATGTGTGTGTTCCTATCTTTCCTTCTCCTCCTCTACCTCTGCAAGTATTTCTCAAGTGAGGACCGGAATCCTCCATTCGTATTCCCAATCTTGAATATCCATCTGTATGTCCCCCTACATGATGTACTATGAAAGTTGTAGCCATTTCTTGTTGGGGTCCTTCTACGCCTGGATCCACATCACATGTCTAAGGTCTTTGAAATTGGTTATGCCCTGAAAGTGTGCAACAACTTCCAATGTTATCCTCCAAGTGTTGGTGATGGTCTCATGTAGGTCACAAAGATATCCTTCGAATATAGCTTCATTCATTCTTCTATTATTGGCATCCGAAGTGGCTCCAATCGATAAGTATCATGCTTTGTGATTGGGTTTGGTCCTAGTGGGAAAAAATGTGTAGTTTGACTCCTTCCATCCCATAATGGATATCTGGATGAGTAGCCATGAATAATGAAATTATGTCCCCAGATCCTATGCATCCCTCCAGTCATCTAAGAACATATTCAATGAATAAGGGGCCCATCTGATTGTGGTTCCCTCGGCACACTGTGTTGCAACTGTGACAACCTCGACCGAGACTTCCTCCTTGCAAAATTTTCTGAGCAACTTGCATGCCATAATTTTTGTGTCCATTCTTGTCGTCATGTCACTAATCCATTTGATAATGATTCTGCATGACCCTCTATTGGTGCCGTATTTATTCTTCATCTCTTCGATCGATGATTTCTCCTTTATTTTTTCCTCGAGGAACTGTGCGAGATCCATGCCCCTTGATGGAATCCCTATGATGTGTGCAATGAGCTCTACGTCTATTGAGATGAGATGGTCCAGCCATAGATCTCCACCATGAGTGACTTCCATCCACTACTTGATGCAACTATTTGCATACTAGCCTCTCCTAAATTGTTGTAGGTCCAACAGACCTAAAATCCTAGTTTTGGCCAGTCCTTCTTCCCACTGGACTAGTTGATGAATTGGTTCCCCAAAGGGATCTACATCCATAGTCTGTAGGTAGACTTGTTTATCAAACTCCGAGAACTTGTTCATGTCTATTTCATCATTGTCTGAGTACCTCAATTTCTCTACATAACCTAACAAATATTCTTTTACCCTTACCCCTTGAATTTCTCTACATAACCTAACAAATATTCTTTTACCCTTACCCCTTTCGGTATGTGCAGAAAAACAATTGTTGTGGAGGGTTTTTTGTGCGGTGACCTAGGTACCTTATGCTTGTCCTTTTGCTGTGGTGGTTGACTCAAGGATCCAACGTCCATTGTTCGTTCACCAGCATACTGAGGCCATTGACATCTTATACTGCTCCCTCCTGTGGGTGTTCTAACAAAGTTGTTTGTGACTCTTCTGGCTTGACCGCTTCTTCCTGATTTGGAGCCATCCCATTTACTCGAAGGGGCTTCTTTAGGGTTTTTTGGTTGCACTTGGTTTCCTGCGTCATCATTCTGTCAGCCCTACCCCTCTTCTAGCCTATCAATGTCCATGCCCATAGGTGTTGTTTTTTGTGTTTCTTCTACCATGAGTGTTGGGCTTCCTGGTGTTGTATCCGATGGTGGGATTTCATCCACATTGATGAATTCTGGCAGTGGAAATGGCTTTTGTTAACTTCCTTGAGCTTTTGTTTGTGCTATGGTCCTAAATTGAGGTTGTCAAGAAGTCTGGCTCAGTTCTCCCTGTTTCAGTGGTGCCATGGTGGTAAAAGATGGTATTCCATCGAGCTCAGTAGCCTATGCAAACTCTGTAAACTTTGCAACCTGCACTCTCTGTTGCATATGCTCTATTTCTCTCTGCCTTTTCCAACTTCGCAATAACCTTTCCTCTCCTGCTTCCCTTCTTTATATGGGCACCATGTGAATCTTGTCGAGGACGTTACCATGATTACAGATTCAATGAACCGTCGATCCCTTCGTACTTGCCATTAATTTCCATTGTTGTCTCCAATTGGTACAATTAATGTGACGTCCCGTTAGTCGTTTCTGGCATTTAATTTCACTAGCCTTCCTCACTTAACGCTTATTTTTCCATAGCCTCCTTTACCACTTGTTTTCACTTTGAACTAACCGTTGGCCTTGTCTTCCTCGGCTAGTATTTCCAAGTGTGTGTGCTCCTTCTCATTTCAATGCACTATGTCGCTGCTCCTTTTTGTTTTCACTGTGCAATGTCTTTCAAGTTGCGGGTGGTCGACTTTCCTTGTACAAATTTAGTCCGCTCCCATTGATCATCCCTATGAGTTCTATGCCTCCTAAGTCCTTGATTTGTACATCTGCCCCGTCTATGAAATTTTTTACTACGTATGGTCGTAAGTAGTGCATTCTGAGTTTTCCTGGATGCTTAATGGATTTACTATCATACATCAACACTAAGTCTCCTTCCTTGATTTTTTTCTTCTTGATATGTTTTTCATGCCAAGCTTTGTCCCTTGCTTCCTTAACTTGTTGGTGGAACCTTGATAGGATCCTGTCTTCCTCTGTGATCATTAGTTTATTCAACCTATCCTACACTATGCCTCGTTCTGTCATGTTTGTAATTGTTGCTATGTGCATACTGGGTACCAAGAATTCTAATGGCACCATTTCCTCTTGTCCATATACCAATCTAAATGGTGTGTGTCCTGTCAACTTCTTACATGTGGTCCTATATGTCCAAAATGCTACTCATATTTTGAGGTCCCAATCGTCCCTATTCACATTGCAGATCTTCGTCAGTGTATTTTCAAGGATTTTGTTAAATGCTTCTACTGTTCTATTTTCTTGTCGACGATATGGTGTACTCTTTTTATGATGGAATTCAATTTATTTAGTCATGGCCTTAATAGTTTTGTTAATGAAGTGAGTTCCGTGGTTGCTCATCAAAATCTTTGGGAAACCAAATCTAGTGATCACTTGCTCAAATAGAAAGTGTGTTGTTGTTTTTTTGCTGCAATCTTTGACTAGTGATGCTTCTTCCCATATTGTCAGGTATTTTGTTGTGGTGATAATGTACCTTGCTCATGTCCTCTTTGTTGGTGGGTTAATTGGTTCCAAAAAATCTATTTCCCATTCATCGAATACCTGCAAAGTTACCTTTGGTAGCATGGGCCTCTCATCCCTTCTATTCGGTTTACCAACCCTTTGACATACATCACATTTCTGGTAGTACTCTTTTCAGTCTTTGTGAATGGTTGGCCACCATAGTCATGCATGCAATACCTTTTTCATGGTATATTTTCATACATAATGTACTCCTGCTATTCCTTCATGGGCTTCTACTAAAATCCTTGGTCTTTCATGTTGTAGCACAAATATTTTCAAGATGTTATCTGTGCCCATTTTGTATAAGTGTCCTGCAATTAGCTGATAATATGTAGCCTAGACTACCAGGTTTTTCTTCTACACAGTGTTATATTCCTATGGCGCAATCCCTTCACTCAAGTACTGGATGATGCCTGTGAAGTATTAATCTGTGATTTGGACTGAAAATAACTGTGCATCTAGAAATTTGTAGGTTCCTCTCCATTCACGACGCTTGATAGGTGGCCAGGTCCTACATTTAGCTTCCATGGCTTGACTATTAATTCAAAATCAAATTCTTGAAATAGGAGTAGACATCGACATATTCTCCCCCCCTACACTAGCTTGTTGACCAGGTATTTGAGGCCTTCCATCTCTATAGTGTTGTATTTTTACTATGATTTTGACAATTTTATGCTAGCAAATGCTATAGGATGATCTAATTCTCCTGCTCCTAGCTGCGCCAAAATAGCTCCGAGTGCTATGGCCGATGCATCTACATGTACGTGGAATGTATTCTCCCAGTATGGGAATACTAGTATTGGTGTGGTGGCCATTTTTTCTTTCAGTGTATCCAAGTTGATTAAGGTTGGTTGTCATTGATGGAAACCCTTGAAGAAAGACCCATAGCACAAAGGTTTGGGTAATGGACCCAAGGCTTGACTATTACTTCAAAATCAAATTATTGAAACAATAGTAACCATCGACAGATTCTCCCTCCCAACACTGGCTTGTTGACTAGGTATTTAAGGGCTGAGTGATCTGTGAACATCTTAAATTGTTTTCCCAGTAAGTATTGTCTGAACTTCTACAGTGCGTAGACCATATCTAGGCCTTAACTCTCTGTAGTGTTGTAGTTATGTTATGATTTTGACAATTTTCTGCTTACAAATGCTATCAGATGATCCAAATCTCTTGCTCCTAGCTATGCCAAAATAACTCCAAGTGCTATGAATGATGCATATACATGTATGTGGAATGTCTTCTCCCAGTTTGGGAATACTAGTATTGGTGATGTTACCATTTTTTCTTTCAGTGTATCCATATCATGCTGGCAATCCTCATTCCACTGAAACTTTGTATCTTTCCTTAACAACTTCTCCACTGCTGCGATGATATATGTGTACCCTTTAATAAATTTTCTATAGTATCCTGTGTGTCCCAATGTTGCTCTTAGTTGACAGATTGTTTTTGGTGGTGGTAGGTTAACGATTACTGCAATTTTGGCAGGATCTACTAGTAAACCTTGCTTACATACTATATGGCCCAATGGTATCCCAAACGGTGTTCCAAAGATACACTTCTTGATGTTTAATGATATCTGGCATTGCTTTCATATTTATAACATTAACCACAAGACCTCTACATGGTTGTTCAATAGACTATAGACTATCCAATCGTCCAAGTATACTTCTATAAATTGGTGGATAAATTATTTGAATGCAACTATGACTACTCTAGAAAAGATTTTTGGTTCATTCTTGAGTCCAAACAACATGACTGTGTACTGGTAGTATCCCCATTTCATCGCAAATGTGGTCTTGTATCTATTTTCCGACACAATATTGTTTTGGTGGTATCCTGAAAATCCATCATAGAATGAGTAAACTTCGTCTCCCCCTCCATTCTCCAACACCTCATCCATGAAGGGTGTATGGAACAGATCATGTAGGAATGCATCGTTCAACTTCCTCAAGTCAATGCATATTCTTATCCCGCCTTGTTTTTTCTCCTGAACTACAATCAGGCTTATCCATTCTAATTCTTCCATAGGTTCTATGATTCTAGCTTCGAGCATCCTATCGATCTCAGCTTTAAATTTTTTCTTATAGATCGTATTTAGTCTATATGGTCATTGTCAGATCAGTCTTGCTTCAACTCTGAGTGGTTTATTGATTTCACCTAGCTCTCGTGCTATGCCCTTCATTTATATAAAAGTCATGGGGAATAGGTCGTTGCACTTGTGTAGTAACTTTTTTATTCTTTCTATTGTCTTCTCATCCTAGTAGTCTCCGTTGCTGGCCATTTTGGGATTCTCAACTGTCCTAATGTTGACATTATTTTCCTTGACCAGCGCAGCAATTACTTTTGATTCTATAGGTGGACCTTCCACTTCTCTTTAACCTTTTTCTTCCTCGATTTGAATATTGCACAGATCATCTTCATCCGGTGTTTCTTCCTGCACATGGTAGCATGAAAACATTTCATTCACTATCTGTCTGTTCCTTTGTTTTTCCTCTCTTACGAGTTTGACTTCTAGTTGTTTAATGAATATCACCCCTCTTATTTGTTTAAGTGTTGCATCTATGTTGGGGTTCTCATGCTCGAATGAGAAAGAGACTATAAAATTATGTTGTAGTACTATCCAACTCGTAGTTCCTTTGTGCAGCTCCTGGTCTGTAGACCAGTTTGCTGGTATGCCTTCTAATGTGTGTATGAAATGATGAGGCCATTCCTCTAGGGGTGTCATTCTCTGCCACACTCTTCACTTCTCCAAGTGCTCTTCTAGTTCCCCCTATACATCATAATTATGTTGCTAGTTTCTTTTCCGTTCTACGCCAAACCTTATACATAGTAACCGCTTACATTGGTACCAATCCTTTATTATTTCCTTGTGTGTGCGCCACCATCTTGCAGGTGTGTCTTTGAGTGCTATATTGAGTGCTACGAGTCTTTGATTATCTAACACTTCATCTTCATAATATGTCATGAATTCTTCTATATCATTTACCCCATGGAAACTCAGTGGTTCCCTTATCTCCATACCTACCCATCTTACTGTGCGGTCTATTCTTGGGCATCTCCTTGTGGAAAATTTGTGTAGCCTTTGTTGCCGTTTCTCTAAAACCTTATCTGAGTCTGACACACATGAAGTAATGCTCCACCAACTGAGTATCCCATCTGTAGTTGGGTTGACGTAATCCTCATCTCGTGTAGTTTTCCTGTACAACTGGATGATTTCCTCCAAGCATAAGAAAGTAGGTTCTACAAACCGCTCCCCTTATTATGGGTCGAATGGTGCTATGAACCTGTATTCTTCTGACTCAAATGTCATTTTTTGTGTCTTTAAATTGATTATGGCCTGGTTATCAAATGCCCAATCCAAGCCGAGAAATGTTAGATATGGTGTTGTGTCATCCACTATCTCTATTTCTTCAAAGTCGGCTTTAGTGCGCACTCCATCCAGGTCTATTGTCACTCTTTTCAGTCTGCCAATTGGTAGAACTCTATGTTGGTTTTCTAGTTTCAGTTGAATGGGTGAATATCCTAGTCTGGGATCTCCCATACATTGCCATGTATTTTTCGATAATACATTGACTTTGGATACTAGATCAGGTATGATATCTCCCATGTTGAAATCTCCCATGTTGGCATTCATCCTGAACTCCCTACTTGTTCTTCTCCTTGTATGTAGGTGATTGAATGTTTTTGTTCTAGTTTTCCATCTGTCTCTATGCTACATATTTCTAATATATTTTGCAATATTTTGATAGAGGATGGATCATTCAATAGTTTTACACATGATAGCAAAAATCTCTTGATTATACTTACTTGTCTCAGGGGATGCATTTGTTTGGTATGATCCAACAATGGAGGCATATCATACTCTGGTACTTCCTTAGTCTATTGTGCATTTGAAGTCGACGTGGTGTGTTTCTTTAAGAATTCTTGTCTGGCTTGCTTAAATGTTTCCTTCTCGTTCTATGCATCGAATTGTTTCCTTGGTTTGACATTCTTCTTCACCCACTGGTGTTGTACTGGCTCTTGTCGGGCTGCGTCATTTCCTGCTTTAGATCCTTCATGCATAACTGTGTTGATGTTTCGTCCTTCATCCCTCGCTTCTGTTGAAATCCATTAAACATTCTGGTTGTTCTGATTCCTCTTTTTCTGGATCTTCCCTAGTAATGTAGGACATTATTTCATGTCATGATCAGATTCACAATAATACATACAGGTCACTAGTGGAAGTGGACATTCTCTTGCATAGTTTCCTGGTTGTTGATAGTTGTGACATACCATTGGTCCTCTACCTCTTCCAAAGTCTCCTCTTTCTCGTCCTTCGCCTCTGTATCCATCTTGATCTCCTCGCGGTGTGTTATACTGATGTGCATGATTGTACTGCGCAGTATTGTACTGAGGCTACATTGTGTTGTACTATGGCTATGCGGTATTATATGGTTGTTGTGTATTATTATACTATGGTTGCACAGTGTTATATGGGTCTGGTACCTTGTTAAACTGAGGTGCAGCTTGCCCGGTCATCATTTCTTCCTGCACCCTATATGCATTTGATGTCCTTTCTCTCATGCAGTCCATAGTTCTACAATCTTTGTCATCATGGCCCACTAACTTGCAAAAGTTGCAATATATACTCTTTGGGATTGTCTTGTATTTCTGCATCATTGGGCAGTGATAAGGATCATGGCCTAGTTTCTTACAAATTTTGCACCATATTCCTCCTATTGGTAATGGATTTGGCATTCTTGTTTCCATGTACTACATGAATGTTGGACATTCGTTCTTATGGTGTCTTTTCATCTTGCATGTGATACACCAAACAAATTCTCGTTTGTTCTTACTTTTGTTGTGGTTTAGCTGGAACGTTAAGTTCTTCAAATCCTCCTTCATCTCTTTGATGGTTGGATCCATTTGCTGATATTGGTTTTCTTCTAGTTGCAGGGCTGCCTGTAGAGCCTTTACCTGTGTCTGAAACTTTTGTTGTCGCAGTGGATATTTCAAGTGTGGTAGTAGTGAATTTACAAACAGGTGCCTGTGCTTCATATATGTCATGAGATATTTCAACTTTCCCTTTAGTCGTTTAAATCTATGGTCAATCTCGCATACATATTCTCCTAGTTTCTACCTAATGTCTATCGTCTCGTTCATTTACTGTTCCTCTGAACTTGGCTTCTGAAACTCATTTATCAACAATTTCTTGATGTCTACAATCGTTCTAGTTGTCCCTGGTGGATTGTTTATAGCTAAAATCATATACCAATATAGTGTGTGATCCCTTAGTGTAATCGCTAGCTGTGCAAGTTTAGTGTCCTCGTCTGTGATCTATTTTTCTTCCCAGATCTTCTCACAGATAAACAAGTGTTTTTCTAGGTCCTTTGATGCTTCTCCTTTGAATTATGGTAACCTGATGGTGGGATCATGTCCTTCCATCCTGAATGTTGAACTACTACCTCTGTGCGGTGTAGATACTTGACTAGTGATTATTGAACTGACTCCTCCAGTTGTTGTTCCCTATGTAGCTTCTCCCAAAATTTGGTTGTCTAAATGGTAGCGTTCTTTTGGGTGTGTTAGTTGCACATGGGTTTATGGGTTCCATACTAACATTAATATGGACAGGATTGTTTCCTTCTCTTCCCACACTTGGACTTCTCGTCCTCCTCTCATATGTTGCGCACAGGATTTCCTCAATATTCTCCACAGCCCAAAGATCCTCTACCTCCTCTTCATCACTTTCCAAGCCTTCCCTCGCAGCTATGACTCTCCTCTTGGTGTTCACCTTATATTGATAGGGTACTCCACTGTGTGTCTTTCTATTTGTTTCCATGATTTTCTTGATCTGGTCTTCGTTCAACATAATTGGGTCCAAGGCCTCCTCCTTCTTTCCTTTATCCCCTTATCCTTCCATTTCTCCCTCTCCTATCAATGCTTCCCCCCTTCCCCAATGCACGCAAGCAAGTTTAGTTGTCTGGATCCTTTGTCATTACACCTTTTTTATATAGTAATATCTTAATGGAAGTATATAACTTCATGCAAGTCACTGAATACGTACTTGTCCAGATATTTGCATGGTGTCAACTTCAGATTTCTGTTATCTTTCTGCGCAAACTCTAGCTCCCTTGTATTCAACCAACTCTCTATCTCTTCCTTCGTTGGATTCCATGGTCTCAACATTCCATTTTAGATTCTCATTCTCTCAACGACTTGTTGTCTGACTTGACATTCTTTTGATGTGTATTCCACAAATATCACATACTTATTTCCATTTTCTTCCAAACAACCGACAATAGAACCATTTGTTGGCTTTCTACTTTTCTATTGGTCTTGAGGATTCTTTATGGTTTATTCTGATTCTACATTACCATCATAGATTGAACCTAGTTCATATTTGATAAGCTTCCCAACAAAATCCCTTTAAACTATCAGCCCCTCTAGTAAACCAGAAGGAAACACAACACATAGAGTGTACTGCACAGTCTCACCCGAGATAGATCTATGAGTGGTTGAAATACTTAGGTGTTTGTAGCCTGAGAATGTGCGGAGATCTGCAGTTGTGGTCTGTAATATTTATTCATTTAGTCCAACATCTAATTGTAACATTCATTCTATTCATGCATGTGGAATACCATATCTAACTAGTTAATTCATTCATCTAACATTCAACAATTAATCAACATAAAGACACATACATTCATTCACATAACACAGGTGTTACCATGGTTCACCCCCTCCTGGGCTACGTCCACAAAGATTTGTCTCTCAAGCTTTTATTTTTACAATCTTAGGTCTTACCCTTTTCCCTAGGCTCCTCGATTCCTACGAGGCTAACTAGATCACAGCAGGATTCTTAGTCTGTGATCTAACCCTCGGTATCGAGTCGCTCACAGCTTCCCTAGCTCACCATATTAATGACTCATACAATACTTACAACTCTCTCTTCCTCTGTGTATTTCTGTATATCCCCCCCCTCTCTTTCCCCCTTCTATTGCCTAAGTACTACTTATTTATACCCTCGGCTCACCAACCATTACAATAAATTACAAAGACGCTAACCCTAGTGTCGTTACGTCTTCCTTGCATACGCACGTCACTTTCTTCTCTTACACGTGTTGCTTTTCCTTCCAGCTGTCCTTTCCTCCTTGCATGCTCCTCCTCCAAAAATATCCCTTCTTTCCGACTCGGCTTGCATCCAAGATGTACTATAACCAGATCACTTGCATGCAAGTGTCCTCAAAGAATAAGTCGATAACATGTGCTCGCAAGAAAGGGATGTTACATACACACCCTCTTGTTTTAAACTTCGTCCCGAAGTTGTACAGTATATATAAAATGCAGTAATAAAAGTAACTGACAAGATCTATAGGTACAAACTATCAAATAAATAAGGAAATTACTGAAGCATATCATATGCGTCCTCCCAGGTGGTCGAGTGTGGACTATAATTGTCCCATTGGAACTTGACCCGATCAACTGTTCGATGTCGTAGTTGTTGAATGCAATGGTCCAGAATGCGGATGGGCTCCGCCGTGAGTGCACCCTCATCTGAAACCTGCAAGGAACTCATGTCAATCACATGTGTAGGATCACTAACATAATGTCACAAAACAGATACATGAAAAACATCGTGCATATGCCTCAAATAATTAGGCAAGGCTAGTCAATAGGCCATGGGGCCCTTCCTTAGCACAAATTCAAAAGGTACCACAAACCTAGGAGAGAGTTTAACATCCTTTCCAAACTTGATCGAGCTCTTGTGCGGTTTCACCCGCAAGAAAATGCGGTCACCAACTTCATAATTACGGTCAATGAGATGCGCATCGACATAACTCTACTTCTGATCTTTTGCTTCTTTAATACTTTGTCTTATCATTTTCATTTGTTCTTCCATTTATTGGATCACTTCAGATCAATAAACACATACTTCTCAAGGTATTTGCACAATGTTACTCTAGGGTTTTTGTTATCTTTCTGCGCAAACTCTAGGTCCTTTGTCTTCAACCAGCTTTCAATATCTTCTTTTGTTGGATTCCATGGTCTCAACATCCCCTTCTAGTGGCACATTCTTCTTACCTTCTTATCGTCTGATTCAATATTCTTTTGACCCGCCTTCCATAGATCTTATGTTTTTTTTAACAGATTTTCAACATATCCCATCTACTCAATCCTATACTTTTCCAACTATCTATGGAACCATTTGTTGGTTTGGTATCTAAGTTTATACCTTTAACATGATTGACCCAGGTTCAAGTCTCCTAGGGTTCCAGTTTATACCTTTAACATGATTGACCCAGGTTCAAGTCTCCTAGGGTTCCAACAAAGCCTCTAAAACTATTAGCCCTCCTGGTAAACTGAAAGGAAACGTGGTACACAGAGTGCACTACGTAGTCTCACCTGAGATAGTTTTAATGGGTGACTGCAATACTTGAGTGTTTGTAGTCTAGGATTGAGTGGAGGTTTGAGAAGTGTGCATTGAGATTTATATTTAACTTATTAAAGAAATATATTGTCACTCACGATTATGCATGTAATATAATCAACTCATCCATTCATCATGCTAATATCTACACACAAACAATAAAAGGGACACAAGCATTTAGTCACATAACATAGGTTTTACCATGGTTCACCCCCTCATGGGATACGTCCACAAATATCTGGCTCTTAAGCTCTTCTATTATGGTAGTTTCAAAACCATAGCACCGTGCACTTTACAAATCATCCTCAGTTGGGTCGAGATCTATTATGAGGTGGACTAGATCGCACTAGGCTCCTC
>CBVK0100646919.1:0-12473 GCA_900067695.1 Picea abies
GGCCCACATAACTTTTGGTGTTTCATCTTCTAGGGTTAGGTTTTTGGATGTATAGGATTTTGGAATTCATGAGTAATGTTAAAAAGGCCTCTAGATCCTCATTGTAATCATTCTACTTATACTAATGCGTGTAGCAACCACATATATTCTCAGAGATAGCTATGACCATTTGAGCAAGTTGTTTTCAGTTCTAAAGTTTTACAGTTTCATCCTATTTTATTTATTCAATAGAATTTATTGTTCACTCAATACCTATTGTTGTTCTCTTATATCTTTTTTATTCTATTCAATCTATTATTTTTTTCTTTCTCCTCATAAATCTTGATCACACTACGTGTTGGTAAAGTTTTTCATTGTGAATACAGACAATGTTGTTATGAGCTATTTCACCACTCAGTCGAATTTGTCGACTAAAAAGGAATGGTGGAAATATTTATTGGCAGAATTTGACATGACCATTGAGTATTGACTAAGAGAGTTGAACACATTTTTGGGTTCCTTATGCTGGAAGGAAAATATTTGATCCTTGGAGGAGGATGAATTGTCAGTGCACATGAAAAGTCAAGCATAGGTCCTAATAGACCTACAAGAGAATATTAAGGAGGGATTGCATAAATAACATAAAACTTAACATCATGAAGCAGGTGAAAGGGGAGGGGGGTAATTTGAAAGTTTTGGATGAATGATAGACTCTTTTATTTTGGTGAGCTCATGTACCTTCCTTAGTTAGCTAACCATTAAATGTAGATCCTAATGGAGTGTCATGACACACCTTGGTCTAGCCACCCAGGACAATGGAGATCATTGAAATTGCTAGAATGGGGTTACTATTGGCAACATATGAGAAGATAAATGGAGGAATACATCCATACTTCTCTTGTGTTCCAACAAGACAAGGCAGATGCGAAGATGCAAGTTGGTTTTTTCCTACCTTTTCCAATTCCAAAGAGACCTTGGGTAAGTGTGTCAATGGACTTCATCACTTAATAAATTCTAGTTGAATAGGGATATACTGGGATCATGGTTGTGGTTGATTTATTTTCGAAGTATTCCATATTCATGTCAAAAAGAGGTGATTTTTGTTGTGGAGGAATTTTCAAAGATGTTTTTTAAGAATGTTGTGAAGTAATTGGGGCTTCCATTGAGTACGTTGGACGGGAACACAAGGCCCATTGAATGATTTTGGACTGAATTTTTTGATCTTATTAGAAACCAAATATTGATGAGATCAAGCTACCATCTGTATATTGATGAGAAGATTGAGTGCATTAATTGTCTCTTGCAAGATTACTTTAGGAACTTTTTCCAAGAAGACAAAAAAAACTACCCTTAGTTTTTGTATGGTGACTAATTTAGCTACAACATGTATAATATCTCAACAATGATCTATATTTGAATAGAGTTGGAAAATGGGTATCAATATTTGAATCCACATATGGTTCTGCAACAATCTTATGGTTGAAACCCATCAACCTTAGGGTTCATGAAGGGATGGGAAAACATATTGGAGATGGATGACATTTAGTTGATGAATGTAGTAGAGAGGGTGAATCTTTTGGTAGATCAAGAAAGACCATGGGATGTAAATTTCAAAGTGGGTGACTTGGTTTTTCTCAAGATGGGTAGAGAATAGTTCAAGAAACCTACCAACATGGTTGGTGCTTTAGTGTGGAGGTTTGAGTTTCCATTCAATTTCCTTCATAATATTAGAAGTGTCACCCACATATTGTAGCTATTAAACCACATGAGGGATCAACATATGAGTTTCCATATAATTCAATTGAAGACATGTAGGATTGATGGAGATGATTTTGGTAGGGAGACATCATCTCGAGATCCTACATTGATTGCAGAAAGACATAATTTGGAGTTGGAGAATATACTTGTACATAGGAACTACTACTTTATAAAAATATAGAGACAGGTTACTTTGTTCACTTGAATCATAGGCTAAAGTAGGAGAATAGTTGGGAAATGTGAGAAGAATTTTTGTACTATGAGGACAATTTCCATGACTTTGGGAAATAAAACCTTGGGATAGTTATTCACGTGTTCCTTGGACATTTCTGGGATGGAAAAAAGTTTACTTGGGAATTACCTTCTTCTATGGGTGGCAGTAGGAACATTTCCATGGTTGGTCACAAAGGGGTTCCGAAAAAAAATATAATTCTATACACACCTTCTCCAGTGGATGGAAAAACTGGTGACCCATCCTTGTTTCCTTATTTGGAACTTGATATTTCTTTGTAACATGAGTGGCATTTGTAGACCCAAAGTGTGACTTTTCCCCATGATGGGTGGAAGCCTCCTTCAACTAAATGGATATGCAACCAAATGTGTTGACCGACTTGGGAACACATGGGCATGGATAGATGGAAATATCAAGAAACCTCAACAAGTTGAAGATGAACTTATAGATGAGATGGGATCAAGAGTACTTGGACGTCAACCCAATTCAAGATGGATTAGTTTCTTGTATGTTGGATTAAGGTGAAATTATATACACTTCATATGAAAAAATTTTATAAGTGAACAACAAGTATCATATAAGTAAGAAGATGACTCATTGAGCTAAGGAATCAAGAAATAGTTTAAAGAGTTATTGAGGAGGTATGTGATAGTCTTATTCAATGGTTTGGAACCACAAGTTGAATTGCATTGGATAAGTGACAAATAGAGGGAACAAGACATATAGAAGGAAATCCTTTGGGAGCTTTAGGGGTTGGTGTACATAGTTGTTGGGAAAACTCTGTAGAGGGATTTGTTTTTAGTTTCATTGAACTCTATAATTGAGTTGTAGTAGTGGTCGAGCTCCCCATTATATCAATAACACTCTTATATATATAAAAAAGATGTTAGGAACTTGTCTTGGGTGTCTCCCATCCACATGTGTTGAGTACTATGGATTTTCTACATGTATTGAATGTAATGTTTCCTTGTATGCTTATGTTTCATAAATATTAAATTGTCTATATATAAGTATTTCTTCGTAATTGTTTAATGTTGTTGTTGGACACACGCTTAGCATGGATTTTGGATAATCTAATTATGACTTAGTGCATATAATTAATTATATCAATAACACTCTTATATATATAAAAAAGATGTTAGGAACCTATCTTGGGTGTCTCCCATCCACATGTGTTGAGTACTATGAATGTTCTACATGTATTGAATGTTATGTTTCCTTGTATGTTTATGTTTCATAAATATTAAATTGTCTATATATAAGTATTTTTTTGTAATTGTTTAATGTTGTTGTTGGACACACGCTTAGCATGGATTTTGGATAATCTAATTATGACTTGGTCCATCTAATTGTGGTATCTTAAAGGAAATATATGGTTGGACTTTAAGCTAAGAGGCATAGCCTAGTTGTATTAGGCACATGTTAGTTAAGCCACTATCGTAGAGACAATATAGTGTCGCATGATAATAAAAAATGAAAAAAAAAAGTATGGGAGAGACTCTTAGGTTCATGAAACTCATGTTCTCCTTAATGTCTACATTTTCATGATCAATATTCTTAAATATATAGAACACCATAACTTATTATAATGTTACAACAATATTCTTAAGTATATAGACCACCATCACTTATTATAATGTTATGACAATGAATTGTGAACTATTCTTCAATTTTACTAAGATAGGAATTGTTTCAATTGAATATCATTATCAATTCAAAAACATGTGTAATAAATTATTGCAACATCAATAAATAACATCAATTTTATTCTTCATGTTAGTGGGAACCATCATGGAACATATACAAGTTTAACTTGATACCACCATCCAACTACCATTAATATTTCAGTAATAAAGGAATAATTTAGAGAATGAAATGAAGCAACAATGTGAAAAGTAAAAAAGATACCAAAAAATATTTTTATTGAAAACGTATATTTTACAAAGGTGAGAATCAATGAAATGTTGGTTTAATTAACTGATTAAATTGTTGTCTTCGTCAAATCAAATCAATCAATGCAAAGGTGAAGGGAGAGATTACATTATTTTCAACAATGTGAAAAACTTTTGATACCAGATAAGTAAAAAAGATACCAAAAAATATTTTTATTGAAAACGTATATTTTACAAAGGTGAGAATCAATGAAATGTTGGTTTAATTAACCAATTAAATTGTTGTCTTCATAAAATCAATCAATGCAAAGGTGAAGGGAGAGATTACATTATTTTCAAAGTAGAGATAAAGACCCTAGGGATTCCTGTAGTTCTTATATAGCCTCAAGAACTAGGAAAACGCTACAACCAAGCTAGTAGAATATGTTCGACTTTCAAGGGTTCTTTAATTGGTGATTACAATGTGTATACGAGGCATACAACCTCAAGCTACCCAACAAACATTTTGTGCAAACTAGCTTCGATTTACTTTGCAATTAAGTTTAGAAACTCATACATTGACTTGTAACTATCCATTTATGGAAGTATTATATCTTGAACCTCCTGTAAATCGAATCGTGGAGACTATATGTATTTTGGGGTTCTTCAATTTCCAATGGATTAATTTATTTCTAAGTGAAACATAGTAGAAATCCAATGTATGAATCTTCATTAAAACCATGGATGAAATTAATAGGAATAATTATCCATAAATAAAAATCCATTAATTTAATAAAAATAATTATCCATTAATTCATTTCTAAGTGAAACCTAGTAGAAATGCAATGTATTATTCTTCATTAAAACTCTGGATGAAATTAATAGAAATTTATGTCATTACAAGGATTCAAGCTCATCTTGTAGGGTTTACTAATACTTCGTAAAAATTCTCTGAGAATAAGATGGTACGAGAAGGAAACTTATTTTCTATCATTCTTACTGTTGTTGATTTGGTATGGTGTTTGTTCACAACCATAAATATCTCCTGAAAGAAGTTGACTCCAATTATTTGCATCAATGGATCATAAGAGATTATTTACATGTTCTTTGTATGAATTCCCTAAGGGTATTTCATCATCCACCAATTAAGGAAACACCTATGAATAGGACAAGACTTCTTCAACACACCTGTATAATTATTGATTATTAGAAGATTGAGGGTGTGATGAGAGGGATAACTACAAAAGGATGTGTGTGGCCATGTCAAACAATTATGTGAGAATGATATGTAATTAAGATATTGGCATAGTTTTGCATTTCATGATTGATAAGGAAGAGAAATTATTGGTCAAACATCTAGTCTTCAAGGATCATCACACATGTCAAATTTCTGGCATTTTCCAAAGATGATGACAATTAAGTTTGGTGTCATATTTGTCTATCCACTTATGAATGGATTGTTGGAGGAATATATTAATTAAATTTATAAATCAAGGGGTTTGGTTTAGATACTGTTAATATTGTGTATTTTATTATGAAAAGGAGTTTCAAAACAAATAATCTTATTAAAGAGTGGTCAATTTATGTTCCATTACCATCCATCAATCCATTTCTATGAAAAAAATGGCTCTTATCCATTGTTGATTTACCATTAAATTCCCACTTGAACTTTGATGCAAACGTTATCTAAGGAAGTGGGATTGGAAGTAGACACAAGCTAAAATGATTTCACCTTGGAAGTTGGTACAAATACTTAATTTCATAAATTGTTGGTATATTATTATAGATGTTGCATGAAACAAGAAATTTACTCATAGGTCCTTTACATTTAAGAGTACTGGAAACTAAATCCTAATAGGTGGCATTGATTGTATTAGCTCAAGATTCCTTCCTCTAGCATGTCAATAATTATTTTTCCTCTTATTGTTTGAATGGAAGATGTTACTTGACAAGAAATAATTCTCTTTATAGTGTAGTGTCCTTTTAAATTCCTCAAAAAATTTCTGAAAAACAACTAATGAATTTTTTTTCTTGCAGTTTTGAGAATACAACAAAATTTAAAAAAATAAAAAATCGATTACTAGTCAATTACAAGTCAATATGTCGTAATATAAATGGAGGAAATTGAAATGTATTTCTACTTTAGTGGAGACATGTTACATTTTTACAAATTGTTGCATCTTTCCTATTGCTCCTCTCCATTTATCATTTAAATTCAACTTAATTGTGAAATCAACAAGTCCAAGAAAATCTTTGAGTACATCTCCTTTATAATAGTGAACAAATAATTATGCGAGCTCTCAGAGATCATGTAGAGTGGATATTTTAACATGTTTAGTGATACTGTGTAGTGCATAACCCAACACTTTAGATACTATTCTCTCCATTGTACCTTGAACATGCCTGTGATACATTAATTTTAGATGCCTCTTAGTTTCAATAATAATACTACTAATCCAGTTGAAGAAGGATTGAAAAGGGTTCAAATATAAAATATTAGGCCTCATCAACCTCAAAATATTCAAGAGCTCTTTAAAATTGTTCTGAAAGAGGGTGCCTCGCAATAATACATGTCTCCTTGTATGTATTTGGGAAAGAGCATGGTGTCTGTTAGTGTTATTATTTTGGGGGAAATTCCCTTCACCTAAAACCAACAATCTCAATCCCTCAAGTATAATTTTTTGGCAATGTTTTTTCATATGATTTTCGGATTTTTCACAAACTATACTTGAGAATCGTGAACAACTTAAAAGCAGAATACTCATCTTCTCTTTCCATTGTCCCAACATATGAAATTGATTGCATCTCAATGTTTTTTCCTTATTGGTTACCTCATATAGGTTATAAACAAGGATCTCCTCCACTCCCCATTTTTTCGTATTCTTTCAGCCATGAACCCAAAATGCTTTTAGGTCCTACAATCAATGGTCTTTCCTTTGGGTACTTAGTAAAAAGAACTTTGAATAAAGATGATCATAAATAAATACTTGATGTTCATGGTGAATTTTCTAAAATGCAACCACTAGGTTCTTCAACTATAAGGTTCTTTTGCAAGAAGTTAAAGACATCAATTTGGTGTGGTTTCACGTGTATTTTCATATGTATATGGAAAATAAGTTTTCGTACATGGGTTCTTTGTTTTGATATTTTTTGGTTAAATCAACCCCCTTTCGAAAAAAATGCATGGCCATGTATTAGACTAAAGATAGAGGTGAAAGTACTAGAACACCAACCACTTGATCCCAAGGCTATCTTGTAACAGTGGCATATTTGTATGTTGGGATGTCAGTGCACTTGTTTGATTATATTTGGACTATTTGTGTGATTTCTAGGCATATAAGAGTTCTGTCATCTTTCCATACTACTGGTAGAAATAAAAATGGGTATTAAAAATGCCATGAAAAAAATGGATACCTAGGATATCCAGTAACAATTTGGGGTTTTAAAATTCCAAATATGTATTGGGAGGGGGATTTAATAAACGGATTTTGGGGGAGATTTTCCAATATCTAGTGAAATTAGGGGTATTCTTTAATATCTCATGATCGGACGTGCTATGGCATAAGTTCAGTGAGTGAATCCCTCATGGAAGGAGAGTAACCTTCACATACCAATCTCTGTGATAACCTGAGAGAGATTCCCTTGTGGTATCATGGCTTGGAACAAGGGTGGCCATAATGTTGAGAATGAGTGCATCTGAGCCTATGGTTGGGTGGAAAGGAGAACTCTCAAAATTAGTTAGTTGATTGTAACTTGTAAATACATAAGTACTTCTATACTCTCTGTAATTGAATTGAAATGAATGGTTAGATGCATGTATCTATGTTATAAATATGTATTCCTAAATATTGGTATTAATGCTTGTCTCATTGTAAATTCCTTGCATTTTAATGATTGTGGAACTATATGAATGATGCATGACTTGAACAACTAAATATGAGCATATTATATTGTTTTGATACAAAGGAAATGAACTTGAGTCTACTCTTTATTGTGTGCACATATATATATATATATATATTGTAATGGGTTTCCTATGAGAAGGAACCAAATCTATTGGTAAGAATTGCATGATGATTCCTGAAGGGAATGAAGCATTGTAAGCTTCCTCAAATGAGATAATGAATTACCTATGTGACATGTGTGTTGGAGGTCAGAGAAGGACGTCAAATTCTAGGTATTCCCTATTTTGAAGAAAGAAAAGTGTATAGGACCCGAGGCTTTCATTTGAGGTATAAGAGCCTAAGGGTACCAAGAAAGTAATTGATAGGTCGATGTAGTACAACACTATAGGACTATTAAGACCAAACTTAAACCATAACCCACTTAATTGCTTCTGATAACCACCGATACTCATGATCCATTGATCGATGAAGGAATAGAGTGATAAAGGTTCGATCATACTAGACTTTTTGGATCTAGGAGAATGTATCAGATAACTAGGATGTCAAATCCGTAAAGTATCAGGAGATCTAGTAGGTAGGCCTTGTCAAATGTCCGAAATTTGATGCCTAGTAGGTCAAGGTTCCCATGGGAGGTTCCACCCCTCCCCTTGTAAACGAGAGAAAAGGAGACTCCATGATGATTTGTATTGTTCCCACATGGCTACCATGGTGTCACGGGAACTGACACTTGTTGGTATTTGATTGGTGGGCGAGTCTGGGTGGGACCTCTGTCCAGAAAGAAACATTTTGATGGGATCCTTTAATTTTCAACTGTTGGATTTGAGGGTGCATAGATCTTCATCATTGATCTCTATAATAAGAGTAAAATCAGACCTCATACTATGAAGGCTTTGAATGCATGCTTTTCATTAGGGAGATGACTGCCTCAATGCCTCGATATGTCGAATGGATGGTGGCGACAGAGTTTCGATCTTTGGAAAGGTTCTAGGCGGGAGTTTCTGCCATTTCCTCATAAGTATATGTGTGGAGGGAGATACATGTTGAGGTCATTAAGATCACATCAGGTAACATAACTAAGCCAATGAGAAGAGGACAAGTTTCAACACCCTATTGGACGAGCCTTGAATATGACAATGAAGTGTATTGTCAGGTCAGTCCACGTGTCACACAATGGTTGGATCCACATTTCACTTGGTGATTGCATGACATGGCTAGGTGATTTGTCATTTTGAGGGAGAAAAATGTGACGTGTTTTGAGTGCTACATTCCATACCAGGTGGAAGGAGGTGATAGGGCCACATGTCATGCCAAGGTAATCCAGGTGATGAGGTATGATAGGGTTGCTTGTTCATAATACCAGGTAAACCACTGGATCGATAATTGGAGGTCCATGTTGTGTTGTCGTTACCAAGACGTGCATCAATCATTTGTTAATTATGGGGGGTCATATATGGTTATGATAACCATAGGCATGGGGGCCACAATTTATCTATGCATGAAACGTCACCCAATTATTAACCAAGGTTAGGTTTTGTGGCCCCTCTTCCCTTCACTAATCATATGACATGTTGGGGGGGAGCATGATAGAATATGTGTCTACAATCTTGCCATCAATTTAATGCCTAATATCATAAGGGAGATTATCACATGGAGTATCGGGGTATCGTGCCCCATAAATTTCTCCAAAACCGCTACCCTTATGAAATCCCTGATATCTCAGTGCCTGGTGGGGCACAGTTTTGGGAAAGAGTTCAAACCTTCCCTAGTATCTTGCAAGCGGAGGAGGATGACATTAGATGATGTACATGAATACAATAAGAAGTGGAAAGTTGTCAACCCCTGAATGGATGATCCCATGTGCTTTATGGTGAGTTGTATCGCCACATCAATCCATGTGTCGTGTCATGGATTGGTCCATTCATCAAGGTTATTAGGAATTTAAGGTAGCAACCTGTATCCCATCAAGAGTGTGAAACATCATGTATCCCATCAATATTTCCATGTGTCACGCCAGGTGGTAGACACTAACAGGGCCACATGCCCTGCCAAGTGGCAAGTTGTGGTAGATAACATGTCCTAGGTGCCAGTTTTGTCACCAAACCAAGTGCCTGGAGTTGGATTGAGTATTGGTTTACCCAAGGATCGATATACTAGTATCCCTATTGTCCAATATCACGATATCCTGGTGGGCCAATGCCCCATAATATCAAAGACTATGAAATTCTATGTGAAACGATTGAGAGGGAATAACTAGGGCCTGAAAAGATGAGGGCCCGATGGCCCAGGTGGTAGGTACCATGATAACATCCACACCAACAACCACATTGAAATTATGAGGTGACGTGTTATGACACATTAAATCCCTGTCAGAGGACACAAGTGACATGGATCCACGTAGTGGTGACGAGGAATTTAACCAAGAAGGTGTAAAACTTTGAAAGGCCATAACTTTTGATCTAGAGCTCAGTTTTCAACATATTGACAATCATTGGAAATATCTTGGTGATAAAAATCCATCTACAAGGTTTATTTAGAGAGATGAAAAGTTTGGTGATAGGGAATTTTTTGACAACCCATCCGCTTAAGGAAGGATTAGGAGTCATATGTCTTACACATGTCAATAGTGGGAAAAATATCACTCACCGATACTGCGATTTATTGTTGCGAAACTAAATATAGGTGCTAATTGGGGGAGGCTAAACCATATTGGCATCTCTAAAACTATCATCTCCGGTGAGGGAAAGGGCTATGTCAGCAACTCTCTTATGATTGACTCATGTGAGGAAAGGGACATATTAATGTCTAATTTTCAGTCAACACAAACAAAGGCAGAGTGGTCATATCAACTCTTATCACATGATTATCATAGAAATGTAAGGTAAGATTTAAGGGTTAAGTCTGGCCTTTCTCCATTTATTAGAATATTAGAAAAGAAAAATGCCACTGTTATTTGACGTACGCAACAAAAAAAAAATTGTCATGCATGTTCAAGTTGACTGCCAATATGGAATATTAAGGTTCTATGTGTATGGAAGGGGGTCGAAGTTCTAATGTTAGGGCACATCGATTAGGGAATGTCTACAAAAGGAAAACCATAACAAGGTGTGGGGTGTCGAGGGAATGGGGGAAAATTTTGTTGACGGTGAGAAGGGGAAATAAAATGTTCGGCATGGGAGAGAAAACAAACCCAAGGTAAAAACATGATAAAGGAACCGCACATGCCAACAATGATGATCAGAAGAAAACCCTAGAAGATACAAAGACACGTGTAAGAGGGTAGGTCACTTACCCTTAAGTGTGATCATGACACATGGGTGAGAGGAGGAAGGTGATCACTAGAAGATTTGCTCAAGAAGATTCCTTTAAACTGTGTTATCGATGCTCTAGTAAATGATAGCATGAAGTGTTTCAGTCGACTTGGTATTTATATCCCTTATCCTTCCTTTGGCACCAAAAGTGATAGAATGGGCATGCAATATCTTTTAGGAGAGGGGGTGATTTCCATGTATCGCTGAAAATGGAATGATTTTTTCCACTCATATCGACAACAACCAAGTGATGATTGTGAGTTGTATTGGGGATTAGAAGTTTATCAAGCACTGATATGAGAAACGATCTGAGAAAAATCCTAGGTATAAGTGTACCAGCTTTCAAATATTAGTGGATCTTGATATGACGGATGATCATGAGGTGATGGTTATCAATGTATCGACACTCATCAAACAATCGATGTCAATATACTTTAGAAAGTGGTAAAAAATGATTAAGTGTTGGCCCTTCTTTCATATCGGTGGCAAAGAGTGGATGGTTGTCGGTGTCTCAACATTCAAAAGTTTATTGGGCGTCAATACACAAAGAAAATTTTCCAAAAATTTCCAAGTGTTGATCACACCTTGTGTATCGACCATGAATAACATAACTTATCGACATGGGTTGTATCACCTAGGAAAATTTTTCCTCTTCCTATATTTCTTATGTCAGTAAGCCTAAGAAGTTTGAAAAACTTAAGTAAAAGAATTGGAAAGTACTCAATCAAGGACTAGAAATACAACTTATATTGAAAAACAAGATAAGAGGGTCTTGAAAGAGTTAAAAGGAGGTTCCCTATTTCTTAGGAAAAATTGGTTCTATCAGTAAGAACACAAGAAAAAGTGAAGTTGTTGGTGCGAGCATGCAAACCTCCAAAGAAGTTTCCAAAATTCATGGCACTACTGAGTAACGCCATTGCAAAAAAACCATACGATCAGGTTTATCAAGATGTTATGGTGAAGGATGATGTGTGGGATATTGTGTCAATATTAGAGGGACATCCATTTTTAGGTGGCATAACTACCTTCCTCACTAAGAGGGATTGTTGATGTTTGTAGCATCATACATGTACTTTCTCATAGGTCTAAGTGTTTATACATGTTGAAGCCATCCAAAGCCTTCTACCTTAGAAATTTACCTTAATTAAAGAAATTATTAAAGTAAAGTTATTTTATTAATTAATCCAGTTTAATTTAATGAAAATCTAAAGTTATTAGCATTAGTAAATTTAATTAATCTTAGCCATTGATCTCAAGTGAGGTGAGATACTCTCAACCATTGATCACTTTCGAGATTGGGGTTAGGACATAACTCAAGATTATAAAAAAAATACTAGGTGAAGGGGGATACTGATCCAGGTGGATATCGATGGCCACCCACCTTTTCCAACTGGCTCAAAACAATTTTCTGGTAATTTTG
>CBVK0100646935.1:0-11590 GCA_900067695.1 Picea abies
GTTCCTATAGACAAGGGTTTTCCTTGTGCTATAGCTCTCTGATATATGTGAGGGGTCGAACAGTAGTACTCGGCCCAAAATCTCAGGGTACTAACTAAGGAGGCTAGATCGTACCCTTATTCAAACTACCCAATTACCCAGGTACTAGAGAGTATCTTCCCGAGTGTTTTTCTAGGTGGCACTATAGCAATCAGGTGATCGATCGATTGATCTATGTCTGGTTTCATGATAGTTAGGGGGTATCCAGATATACTATCATGAATTTACAAACTAGACACCAGTATAAAGCACATGTTCGTATACATGTGTTGTCTGATGCACTACCACTCGAAGGGGTACCAACAGAGGTTACAAGGGTGTCCAACAATGTGAGATTAATTACCTCTTGTATTTCTTGTGTGTATGCTTCCCCGACCGAGGATTTATGTGTTGAACGAAATATATTTGTAGTTTAAAGACACTGAAACATGTCTCTACCTTGGAAAAAAAGTTAACACACAAATCTTACCAAGGAAAGTGCTATGATACCACTTATTAGGCACCATATCTATTATAATAGAAAAAAATAGAAATATTGCAGTGAATACCAGCAGAATAACAATAGAGAACATAAATATAGCAGTGGAACAACATAATATATGGAACCACAACACCAAAATAATACCTTTATTGATAGCAAACAATGTCCACTTTCCTCTTCGAGGGGGAAACCTCCAGCAGAGTAGAGATCTATTAAAATAATTCTCAAGACTAATCTTTTTCATGCCTCCTACTCTTATTTCTACTAATTCTATCTTCTAAAGAACATTCTGGATGAAGATCTTTCTAGAAGCAGAAGCTTCTATTAGGTCTTCTTACATTGAGTAGTTCATATTTATTAAATAGGCCTTATTAACTAATGTCGACCTTTATCACATGGAAAATATACTATTCTATATATGTGAGGGGTTAGAGAGGTTAGGTGCCTAACACTATTATGGTGCACATGAAAGTCACATGCACATGTGTATTAAGATGTTCTATGCACATTGTCATTTTTTAAAATCCCATATCAATGTGGTATTTATGTAGGCACATCGGTGTTTTTCATGACAATAAAACATACCATTGAGTTTTTAATTGTTTTGAAATAAAAACCTATATTTTATAATGTATCAATCTAATTTAGTGCACTATATAGAAGAAAAGCACTAGTGCTTTGTAAATTCGTGTGCACTAGTAATTCTTTTGTAATTTTAAAAGAAAACATTAATATTGTATGGAAAATTCCTAACTCAGCTGGCATTGTAACACACGAGTGCATTGATATGTTTAAAACATATGGAATAGATATTGTTTAAAACTAAAATAAATCAATACTTCTTCGTGTAACATGTATAATTAAATTTGGTGAATTTTATTATTTTACACATTGGTGTGTCATATATTTGAGCACACGAGTACATTCATCCAACAAAAGTATACCGAGAAAAAAATGTTCACTAAAATCTCCAATCACTCACCTCTCCTAGCACCCTTCGCTATAAATAAATAAGGGAGAAGTTTTGGGGGAGGTTCTACAAAAACCTCCAGTAGAAAGTGTTTTTCGTGTAACATTTAAAGTAAGTCACAATAAAAACATAACCTTTCTCAATTACTTATAACCCTATTATAAGATTATTCTAATAAACTTACTTAAAATTTATTTTATCAACAAAAAATAAGAAATTAAAATATATTCAATCTCCAATACCATATACCCAACGTCTTCACTTTTAATTAGGTGTTATGCACAAAGGGTGTTATTCATTGAGGAAGTTGTGCACAAAGTTATTGGCAAGCGAGGCATGGGATTGTTGGCAAGCGAGGCATGGGATTGAAACTAATAAATCGGGATTGATAACAAAGGTAGACTAATTATTTTAGCCCATGTATATTACAATGCCAATCTTATAGGAGGTGAAGTGTGAAATATAAGGCACTTTATGGAGGTGAAAATGAAGTTGTAGCTATACAAAAGTAATTAGCATTTTGTGACACTTCATAAAAGTTATCAGCTTTACAAAATCCTATCATGTTTTGAGCATCTACAAATATTTGGATGTTGAAAATGAGAGGCATGAACATATGCAACGTGTGTGAATAAGGGAAATTTGATATTCATGAGAATGCACTCGATCTTTTGAAGACTCTTCCCACCTATATGATATATAGATTTGTCGTGTATCATCCTATAAATACTACTTTGGAATTAGGTTAAGAGTAACCAATCTGATAGTATGGAGTGCATAAAGCATAAATAATTCAATATTTCTATTTATCTTTCAATTTAGGTTAAGAGTAACCAATCTGATAGTATGGAGTGCCTAAAGCATAAATAATTCAATATTTCTATTTATCTTTCAATACGTCTTATTTCAATGAACAATTCATATATATATATATATATATATATTAGTTTTTTTTTATGAAATTACAAAAAGAGATATATTGTTGCATATTCTAAATATTTGTTTTTTAGGAAATATTATTGTTTATTTTTTAAATATTTGTTTTCCACATATGTCATTAATATATATATGTGTGTGTGTTTGCGCGCACGGGCGCGTGTGTGTGGGGTTATTGTTTCTCCCATAATGTTTTAATAATTCAGCTATGTAATGTACCCAGCCTCCAGGTGAGGCACATTACTACAAAAACGACTTACCAAATTGTAACATACCTTCCTACTAAAATGGAGATTTAAAACACCCATATATATAAAATAAACCAAGGGGCAACATGCCCATACTTTAACATGCATCTAACAACATATTTAAAACCCCATAAATGTAATTTTTCAAGCAACACAAAACATTCATATATTCATGTACACAAATGAATTAACATAGTAAACATAACAAAAAAACTTATTCATTCATAAAACAACTAATTGGTTGCGTACGAAGGATGTTCCTCCCAACAGTAGGTTTGTTGTTCATTTTCTCTTAACAACAAACCACCCCGCGCTAAGGCTATGAGTCCACAAGGAGATATGGCCCTCTTGGTTGTCCACTCTTCATAACCAACAACCCAAAACCCAGGCTCTACTCTAACAACAATGTCAATCCACCAAATCCCTTCCCCACAACCTGTACAACCCAAGGAATGTACCCCCTTCTCTTCCACGCAATTCCTCCAGTTGTACCATTCTTTTATCATAGATCCAATGCACTCAAATGGAAAGGAATCTCACAACTAAGGACTCCATGAACTCTCATCTTCTCCAAGAGTGTTCACAACAGTCTTCACAAGGCTCTTGATCCATTTCCTCAATAGGAATATGCTCCAGGTTGTTTTTATAGCCACACCAACCACATTTACAGCATACACACAACCTGATAATTGTTTCCTTCAAGCAAAGTATCGATGGTGCTCTTCCCAAAAATCAGCTCCTCTCTTCCTACCCAAAAACAACATATTAAAATTGTCCTCTTTTTCCATACGAATTTCCCTTCTTCTCCCTTGACTGTTTGACTCTCAGTCTTACCAAATACGGTTGTACTCAACCCATTCTCCCAATAACTAAGGGATGTGAACTTCTCACACCCACTATCTTACATGAATTCAATGATTAAGTGACTAATAAGTCAAATGGAGGATTATATGGTAATGATACATTAACTCAAACAAAAGACACGAGTTTCCCTTGGATCCCTCTTTTATCCCCCTCTCTTGTGGAATCATATCCCCCCATCGTTTTTATCCCTCTCGTATCGCAATTAGTCATTATTGTTTTTATTAATTATCTCAATGTACATAATATACAATTCTCCCACAAACCATATTAATCAATATGAACTCTTTGGCCCAAACATATCATCTCACCAACCTAAATCACATGTATACAATTACATTATAATTTACAAACTATTCAATCAAAAAACATGCATTACTATATATCTAACTCTACACTCTAAAAAAAATACTCCATTTTCATCATGTTAAGATCTTCATATACTTTATTAACATTTGACATACTAGTTTCAAGTTTTAGTTGAATTTATTAATTTTAAAATAAACTCTTTTGAAAAAATAACTCTCAAATAACTATAAAATTAGATTTTTTAATGTATTGATTCCATCATTCAAATACTAAAGCACTAAATTTTACCTTCTTACAAGATATTTAGATACATTGATAACCCTTCCAATGTATTTTTAGATTTCCAATCCATGTGATAAATCATAATTAACGTACACTCACCTTATTACGTAGTCTATAATGTGACCAATGATCCTATAAAGGGAGAAACTTACGGTTATAAGAGTTAGTTGTTGGGATTAAGTCGAGTGATAATTATTTTATAGGTTAACGAATGTGGGTTATAAGGACCAATAATTAATCGTTAGGGACTAGGTATTATAAGGAGTATGAATTATATAGATGGGTTATGTTAGACAATAGGGTATATAGTACTCACTAGGTATTAATGGTTAGGGGTTGTATCATATATAGAAATATTTTCCATAAGGTATGATTTAAAATAAAATATGATCAGTGAAGTTACAACTATGAAATTATGTTTTTACTTAGGATATTGCATGTTGCAACTTGCACTTTTCATAGACTAGGTATATTGAGATGAAATTGGATAAATGAGGGTTCGTTAAAAATATTTTACACAGAAATATAGGGTTCATTCCTTGGATTTCTTTAAAGTGAACATACTTTCTTTTATAATATATTGCAACACAACACTCACACTGACCCTAACAAGTGACCAGTGAAGGGGGGCAACGTTGAAATTTTTATAAACTATACTTGCATCTCACAAAACTTGACATGATTAGCCTGGACATATAAATTGTTGATACGAAAGGGTTTTAGAGATCAAATGTTTTTGGGTGATGGCCTCCTAAAACTCCAAAATATTGGGTGCTCTAAAAAAGACAAACAAGGTCAAATAAAATTGAATTGTATGGAAACAAGGTCCAATCGGGGCACACTATGGACTTAATTGCTTCCAATAACATGTACTAAGGGTGATATAGGTTGTATGGTCTCTAGAAATGTTTTCCATAAGGTCTAATTCAGAAAAAAATCTAATCAATGAAGTCACAACTATACAATTGCATGACCCCTAACAGACAATGCATCACAACTTATGCCCTTCATATACTAGGCATACAAAGTCAAAATTTGGAAATTGAAGGCTCATTGGAATATTATACATAAAAATCTAGGGGTTTTAGCAAACTAGATTGGTCATATAATTTGAATTTTTTCTAAACTATACTTACATCTCATGAAATTTGACCTAATCAAATTGGTTGATGTTGGATGGTTCTATAACTCAAAAATAATCTAGGGATGGCCTCCCCAAAGGCCAAAATATTAGGTTCTCAAAGTAAGTCAAACAAGGCCAAATTGAATCCAGGTATATGCCAACAAGATCTAGTTGGGAGGCACTATTCCCTTAAAGGATACCATGAACATGTACTAAGGGTGATATAAGTAGCATATCTAGAAGTATTTTCCCCTAAGGTCTACCATGAGGTCAATTCAAAACTCTAGAGGAGATTCTCTTGGTTTCGAGAATAATTAATTTTCTACTGAAGATGGCCAACTACATGAAGGTTTCCCCCCACTCCCCCAAACCCTACTCACATCACTCTCAATTATGCATACGCATTAAAATATATAGTAAAAAAGAAATGAATTTAACATAATACCATATACAACATAGTAAATGGCATAAAACATAGAAACACTATTAAATCATAATAAAACATAATAAACGAGAATAAATAACAGTAAAAAATAAAATCATGTACCTCCTACATATTAACAATTCAATATCATTAATTCTCTTCTTCATCCAATTCAATATCTATATCACCAAGATCATAATCATTGGAATGATTGGCCATAGCAACATCATCATCAATATCATTTTCGATAACACCATCATGGAAATCATCATCAAGAATAACATCATCTACATCTTCAACTTCTTCGTCTTACACCTACTTTCTCCTTTACATCATATTGTTGATCTTATTCCATTTTTTCTTCTTTTGGTACAGTATATTGTATAGGCCTTCCTTTTGGATCATATCTAACAACATATGACCAACCCACTTCACCTATCACCTATGAATAAAATACCTACTCACACTAACTTGGAAGGACATGTGGCTCTGTACCCAGCTCTAATATCCTTGTATTAATCATGTTAAATCCATCATCATCATTAATAGCAACTCTATCAGGATCTCTTTCATTCATTCATAACTTGTACCAAGTGACCTTGAAGAGAACAACTTTCAAGGATTTAAAGTATAATTGAATTATATCATCTAAAAAACACCACTCATGATGCTTCTAGACAATATAAATAGCACCAAAAAAACATGGAGTTTTATTTAATTTTATCTTTTTCCAATGTTCTCAAATTGAAAGGATGCACTGATAGCAATGCTATTGAAAATTTACAACACACTGAAAAGCATGTGAATTCGTTCAATTTAAGCAGGGCATGTTGTTTCACTTGGTATGTACAAACACACTACTAACATTACCTATGTACATTTCATAGAGCACTGAAAGCCTCGAGATATTTATACAAAATCCTAATGGTATGTTTATGATATTGTGAAGAACTTCCAACATTGCATCTATTTACCAAGTGCATTGATCGGTCTTGTATAACCCATCCATTTTCATGTACTTTTTTGTGCATTTGAAATATCGAGAAGCATCGAAAGCATGGTTTATTTTTTAAGTTCTGATAATATTTAACAATGTGTACTAGGTCAACCATCACCCTAAGTATGGTGCATATTGTAAATATACAAGATGCACCATTAATGGTGCATCTTGTTATTTTATATGATGCACCAAATTTGTTTGATTCAAGTCAAAAAATTTAATGCATCATGCAAAATTAAAAAAAAATGAAAACAATGGCAAGTCTAAGCTAAATTCTAAATTTTAATTCTCTAAAAATGTAAATGAGGAGGTAACAAAAAATGTACTTGGTCTCTTTCCTAATGAGGAGGCATGGTTGCCACGTAGATAAAAAATAAAAATATGCTTTTTTTTTGCAAAATTCGAAAATTAACCAAATTTGTTGGTGAAGTGAAGGAATCGAGGAATACAACAAGATAGTAGCATAGATAATGGGGAAGTTAAATAGGGATGGTGAGCAGATAGCTTGTATGGTTCAAAGCACTAAAGGAAATGTAAAAATGAAATTATGGTTTGATAATTTATTTTATTCAACCATATTATGGTGCACATAAAGTCACAGGCACATGTGTGTTCAGATGTTCTATGCACGTTATCGTTTTTTAAAAATCTCATATCATTGTGGTATTTACATAGGCACATCACTGTTTTTCATGACAATAAAACATACCATTGAGCTTTTAATTGTTTTGAAATAAAAACCTATATTTTATAATGTATCAATCTAATTTAGTGCCCTGTATAGAATAAAAACGCTGATGCTTTGTAGATTCATGTGCACTAGTGATTTTTTTGTAATTTTAAAAGCAAACACTAATATTATATGGGAAATGCCTAACTCATTTGGCATTGTAACATACCAATGCATTGATATAGATATTGTTTAAAACTAAAATAAACCAAGATTTCTTTATGTAACATGTATAAATGACATTGGGTGAATTTTATTATTTTACACATTGATATGTCATACATTTGAGCACCCTTCACTATAAATGGATAAGGGAGAATTTTTGGGGGAGGTTCTCCAAAACTCTCCACTAAAAAAATGTTTTCCGTGTAATATTTAGAGTAAATCACAATAAAAATATAACCTTTCTCAATTACTTATAACCCTATTACAAGATTATTCTAATAAACTTACTTAAGATTTATTTTATCAACAACAAATACAAAATTAAAATCTATTCAATCTCCAATACCATATACCCAATGTCTCCACCTTTAATTAGGTATTATGTACAAAGGGTGTTATTCATTGAGGAACTTGTGCACAAAGTTATTGGCCAGAGAGGCATGAGATTGAAACTAATCAATTGGGGTTGATAACAAATGTGGACTAACTATCTTAGCCCATGTATATTACAATGCGAAACTTATAGGAGGTGAAGTGTGAAATCTAAGGCACTCTATGGAGGTGAGAATGAAGTTATAACTATATTTAGCATTTTCTGATACTTCATAAAAAGAATTAGCTTTACAAAATCGTATAAAAACAATTTGAGCATCTACAAATGTTGAAAATGAAAGAGGGAAGGAACATATGCTACGTGTGAGAATAAGGGAAATTTGATATTCATGAGAATGCACTCAATCTTTTGAAGACTCTTTCCACCTATATGTTATATAAATTTGTCGTGTATCATCGTATATATCTACTTTGGAATTAGGTTAAGAGTAACCAATTTGGGTGAATTAGGTTAAGAGTGACCAATTAGTTTAAGAGTGCATAAAACATAGAGAATTCCACATTTCTATTTCTTTTTCATCATGTTTCATTTGGGTGAACAATTCGAATATATAGTACATATTCATTGAATTTTTTTTATGAAATTGCAAACGTATATTGCTATATATTCTAAATATCTATTTTTTAGGGAGATATTATTGTTTATTTTTTAAACATCTTGTTGTCATGTATATCCTTAATATATGTGTGTGTGTGTTTATTGTTTCTCCCATAATATTTTACTAAGTCAACTATGTAATCTACTTAGTCTCCAAGTGAGTCACATTACTTCAAAAATGACTTACCATATATTGTAACATACCTTCATCCTAAAACAACATTTAAAATGCCCTATATATATATAATAAACCAAGATACAATAGGCCCATACTTTAACATGAATCTAACAACATATTTAAAACCCCATAAATGCAATTCTTCAAGCAACACATAACATTCATATATTCATTTACACAGTGGAATTAACATAATAAACACAACATGAAACTTATTCGTTTATGAAATAATCAACCGACTATGTATGAAGGACGTTCCTCCCAGTTGTAGGTTTGTTGTTCATTTTCTCTCAACAACAAACCACCTCACGGTGAGGTATGAGTCCATAAGGAGATCTGGCCCTCTTGGTTGTCCACTCTTCATACTCAACAGCCCAAAATCCAGGCTCTACTCCAACAACACTACCAATCCACCAAATCTCTTCTCCACAACCTGCACAACCCAAGGAATGCACCCCCTTCTCTTCCGTGGAGTCCCTCCAGTTGTACCCCAAGGAATGCACCCCCTTCTCTTCCGTGGAGTCCCTCCAGTTGTACCATTCTTTTATCAGGGCTCCAGTGCACTCGATTGGCAAGGAATCTCACAGCTAAGAACTCTATGAACTCTCACTTACTCCAAGAGTGTTCAGAACAGCCTTCACAAGGCTCTTGATCCATTTCCTCAATAGGAATAGGCTCCAGGTCATTTTTACAGCCACACCGACCACATTTACAGCATAAACACAACCCAATAATGACTTTCTTGAAGCAGAGTATGGATAGTGCTCTTCCCAACACTTAACTCCTCTCTTGCTGCCTAAAAACATGTAAAAATTGTCCTCTTTTTCCATATGAATTTCCCTTCTTCTCCCTTGATTGCTTGACTCTCACTCTTCCCAAAGACTACTCAACCCATGCTCCCAAAATAATTAAGGGATGTGAACTTCTCACACCCACCCTCTTACATGAATTCATTGATTGAATGACTAACAAGTCAAAGGGAGAATTATATGGTAATGGTACATTAACTCAAACAAAAGACATGAGTTTCCCTTGGATCCCTCCACCCATTGTGGGAGTCAATGATTAATATTTTTATTAATTATCTCAATGTACATAATATATAATTCAACCACTAGCACCACCAGCCTTGTCATATTAATCAATAAAAGCACCATGAGCCTTGTCATATTAATCAATAAGGGCGCTCTCGAGCTCAAACATGTCAACTCACCAACCTAAATCATATATATACAATTACATTATAATTATAATTTACAAAAAGAACACATTACTACATATCTACACTCTAAAAAGCTCCATTTTCATCCGGAATGGCCTAAAGGAGAATATTGAATATTGAGCACCATTCTAATTGGGTTTTCCCATTTGAATTCCAATGTAAAAATCATATCGAATAAGACTTATGAGCAAAAAGCAAATTCTGAAATAACATGACATATTGAATAAGAAATAAGACTTTTGGGGAAAGAAAAAATGACAGATATATTGAGACAACACAGCTAACGCATAGAAAAGTCATATAATGACACACAAAGACAACAACTAACACCACTTATATGACACACAAAGACAAAAACTAAGTCATATAAGTGGGCGAGATGACACATATATTGAGATCACAAAGACAACACCTATACCTAAACCTAAATGCACTTATTGACTGGACACGTGACATACATATGGAAGGATTGTCTTTGAACTCTAGGCTTAATTTCTCCATCCTGACTGTAGAAACAACACATAAAACTCCATTGATAGGAGCATTCGCTGAGAGTCACATAGCAGATGAATCTAACTTTACCATTTGGGAATCAATGGAATCTTTATACCAAGATCTTGCATGTCTAAGTTACAATATTTTCCTGCTTCAACCCAACCAGGCCATTCAGATGTATAAGATAGTATTTTCCATAATTCATGTGCACTTCTTTTCGCATCTTCATTGAAACAGTCTCCATTTGCATCTATTGTTTCTGCTTTATAATCATTAGGAGGATCCCAGAATATTAATTCTCTGTGACTGGGATCTAGAGCTTTATGCTCATCTTTATCGAATATTTCCTCCTTATAGATTTGCCTTATTCTACCATACCACTTGTATTCTACTCCATCCCAAATTCTTCCATATATTTTTAACATATGGAATGACAGCTTGCGAGGGACTAAGAAACAACATCGTGTTTCCCAGTAATGTCCATAACAATAATTTATTTCCATCCTCGATTCCTTCTGCCAGTGTTTTTCTAACATTTCTAGAGCAATCTCTCTCTTGAAGCCCAAATATTCTATTAATAGAATCATTTGAGTTCTTAATAACGCTCTTACTTCTGGGTGGACATCCGGGTGAGATTCTTTCAACTTGAAAGAGAAGATTTTCTTGCCTGCTATCATTTCCCAGAACTTATGGAGATTTGGGTAACTTCCATGATTTTTGATAACACCACCCATCACAATGAAACCTGCAATCCTCTTAAAATAGAGTAATACATTTTCTTCTTTGAAGATCTCATTATATGTGTATAACAATCCCCACATCGTCCTTTAGCTATCCAATTCATCCTTATTTTCTATAAAATGTAGTATTCCTCATCTGCTTGTTGCTGCTGTAATATCGAGACCTGAAGTATTTTCAATTAATTCATCCAGTGAATTCTTTGCTAATCATACCCGAATTGTTCGTAGGATGAAAGACATCAAAACCTGGTTTTCATAAAATTAGTAATTAGTGATCGTATTATATTTTAATGTAAACCATAAATGATTTGTATTTCCACAAGACGAATGTTACATTACAACTCATACTCTTAAACCATAAAACCGACTCACAAAGTATATATGTATACAGACATC